>CM039509.1:35471480-35510446 GCA_022432975.1 Begonia masoniana
AGCTCACGAATTGGATTTAAAGCTTTACGGAAATCTCTTAGTTTTTAAGGTTTTTTAAATTTTTGAACTTTAGAAGCTTAAACTCGTTTAATGTCGAGTGTTGTGTTTTGCCTCGACAACCTACTATCGTGAAGGACTTGGGGTTCAGCGCGGTCAAGGGAAGTTCTCGTGGACGTACATGGACGATTGGCTTCACCGTTACTCGATGTCGCCGCGAGGATCTTAGAGATTGTGTGTTTAAATGGCTTGTGGTAGATAGGTTGAAAGTTTGTAGGTATTCCTTTACAGTCTTGATGGTACGCATGCTTGATTGTTTTACATTATATTGAACTGTTCATGCATCACGATTTTAACTTGGCATGAAAATGAATTCAGCACGAGTTCGAAAAACCAATGTGGCCCAGAAATGCGGGCTTATCGATCTATTGTGCGGGCCGATTAAGGGTCTGGCCGATCCCACATCTCATGTACTGTAATTAATGAACGTAATCTGTGATCTGGTCACGCGAGGTGGGGGTCAGGCCGGGTAAGTGTTGTAAGCGTGTACCCCTCATCTAACCGCACTGGGTAGTCGACCGCGGGCTGGGACCCTTCGGTTTGTGGATGAGACTTGGGATATACTGTCGGCGCCGCTTGTCGTATGCAGGATTTGAACTCCATATGATTGTACGCAATCGGCATTTACGTGAATTTTACGAGCCTTAGCTCTAGTTAGTGTGTCTGTAAGGTGTACGTGACGTTTTAGGTGAATCGAGCCAGGTGAGACGACGTTCTTAATTATGATGTGTGAGGCAGTGGCGGCAGATGGTTGCGGGTGTGTTGTTGCGTAGTCGATGCTTAAACCGACCGTGGGGATGTAGGTATGCATTTTGAGGTATTGGGTACTATATGTACTAAAGTTAGAAATTTAGGATGATTGGATCTATAGTGCTAGGTTTTGTTAATGTTTAACGTTTGCAAACTGTTATTATAAGCGTGTGGACAGTTCTATTTGGAACTGCTAGGGATTTAAAACAGGGGACTTTGTCGATTTTTCACATATCCATGCAGTCATTTTACGAAAAGTTTGACGTAGGTTTCGTCGTAATTAGGTGCACCTGTATGGTATAAGATGATAAATGTAAGGATGAAAATGTATGAAAAGGTGAAGTTTGCATCTCTGGAATCGGATTCCAGAGATGATAGGCCAGAACAGGCCGTGCCACTTTGCGACGATCGCTGGCAGCGAGGGCGCTGCATGTGCCGCGATCGAGCGCTGCATTGATCGATCGCTGTGCAGCGATTGCATCGCCCTCAATCTTCGGAGACAAATGGCCCTTCTGCCCTCCTCTATTTAAATTATCGATTGTTTTAGAGTTTTTATATGTTTTAAGGTTTATTTAATATTTTAATGTTAATTTAAATGGTTTTAAAGAATAGGTAGGTTAGTCGCGATTTTCAATTTCGATTTGATTTCCACTTAATTTTATTTTAAATTATAAGGATATAAAAAAAATATAGTGCGGAAAATCGTGTACAATATAGGTATTTACAATTATGTTCCATCCCCTGGTTGTTCAAATCTGGTTTCTGAAAAAAGTAGTACTGCTCGACTGCACGCCACTCCGCGACATACTGTCCTCAACTGTAAGTACGTTTCCTCTTTGTCTGATTTAGCTTTCTTAGAATTGTTTCTTGGATTTTATAGGATTTATAAATAGGTTCGAAGAAAAGATCCTCGGTATGACTCCTAATCGACTACGATTGCGAGACCGCGCAGTTCCGCACATTGATCGCCAAGCCACAAATCGAGAGTCTAGTAAATCGGGAGCACCAGAGGGCCCAGATTTAATAGTTCCCATAATCGGGTACGCAGAGTGTTCAGAGTCCTACTGCCCTCCAGTGTGTCGTGGGCCGATCAGCAGATCATATGTGCGAGGAATGGTTCAAGTGATGGAGGAATGCTGAGTTTGCATGAGGTAGGAACGGATAAGGGCTTATGTTAAATTTCCACCCTGGCATTAATTCCTGTTTCTTTGGGATTTGATCAGAACGACGAGACGTTCATTTCTGCACGTGGGAGCGTTTTAATACCGCGTTCTTTCTAAATATTTTAGCCGCAACATGAGAGTGGTGAAGAGGAATGATTCTCACGAAGCACACAGCTGCAGTTGCGGAGTATATCGGAAGTTTGAGCCTTAGCGCGATTGCACCGCGCCTTGTCCGACCATACGATGATAGTGCACCAGTTTAGGAGGGACGCTTAAGCCAATATGCGGATGGCCAGGTTGTAGTCCTCATTTATTATTGATGTGCCCTATTCTGAGTCACAGCTAAGCTCTGGATATTGAGGCTGCCAAGCCCCTTGTGTTAGACCGGGAGCCAGCTAAGGTCTTCTTTCCGTGTAGATCCGACCTGCATCACAGAACCGAGGTTGGTGCAGCCGATAGCCAGCCCCAACACAGCAGAGGGAGGTGTGAAGAGACATCTTGAATGGTAATGATCGGGGTAAGGAAAGGAAAAGCAGTGCATGGGGCTTCCTCAGAGTAAGCCTGGTTCCCCATATGCCAAGGGAGCACAGTGGTTATGCGTGTTGGCACTACTAATAGATGTGTTCAGATGTGAGCGTGCCATTCGTCAAAGATTGCCCGAAGCCCATCCAGATCTGTCAGGACTGTGTCATAGGAGAGTCAATTCCTAGGATTTTCGCCTTCCATAGAGGCCTGGTGATGCCGATAACAAGGATCACCTAACCGTGATAGCAGGTACTATATTGATATAGGGCGTAGCGTGTTTTCTTTGTTAGACACGGGGCTACGCACTCTTTTGTTTCCACTACTTGTGTGTCTAGATTGAAGCTTGCGCCTGAGTTAGCAGAGTGCGAATATAGTGTGATGCTACCTTCGGGAGAGCATATGCAGTCAGGTCGTGTGGTCCAGGACAATATTATCGCGATTGGGGACAGAACCCTCTATGCTCGCCTTATTGTTATGGGCATAGAGCATTATGATCTTATCTTGGGGATGAACTGGCTATCACAGCACTTCGCCACCATCGATTGTCGATCCTGGATTGTCACCTTTCGAACCCCAGGTAAAGCCGAGTTTTCTTATCAGGCGATGAGCAGATTGAGTAGCTCGCCTATTTCTTATTCCATGATGGTCAACGAGCAGTTTAAAGGTGCGTGCTCTATTTATTTGGCCTCAGTATTTGATATTTAGTTGCTCAGCGAAGTAAAGCCGAGCGACATTCCTATAGTCAGAGAGTTCTCTGGTATATTCCTCGATGATCTTCCCGGACTACCGCCAGACCGAGAGATTGAGTTTACTATTGATGTCTATCCGAATACCGCGCCAAGGTTTAAAAACCCGTATAGGTTGGCACCAGCTGAGTTGAGAGAGCTGAGGACTCAGCTTGATGAGTTGTTAGAGAAGGGTTTCATTCGACCCAGTGTTTCGCCCTAGGCGCCCATTCTGTTTGTCAAGAAGAAAGACGGGACCCTCAGGATGTACATCGATTACAGAGAATTGAATAAGCTTACAGTGAAGAATAAGTATCCACTGCCCTGGATTGATGATTTATTTGATCAGCTGCAAGGTGCCTGAGTATTCTCGAGGATTGATCTACGCTCGGGTTACAATCAGTTGAAGGTCCGGAAGGATGATATACCAAAAACGGCATTCTGAACAAGGTATGGGCATTACGAGTTCCTTGTCATGTCTTTTGGACTTACTAATGCCCCTGCAGCGTTTATGGATTTGATGAACCGTGTCTTCAAGTAGTATCTGCACAAGTTCGTGGTGGTTTTCATCGACGACATTCTGATATACTCTAAGACGAAGGAAGAACACGAGGAGCACTTGAGGATAGTCCTGAGGACCCTATGTTAGCACTAGTTGTATCCGAAGTTCTCCAAATGCAAATTTTGTTTGGATCAGGTCAGCTTTCTTGGCCATGTCGTATCGCAGGATGGAGTTTCTGTTGATCCAAGCAAAGTTCAGGTGGTCAGGGATTGGCCACAGCCAAAGAACGTACGTGAGGTGCGTGGATTTCTTGGATTATCTGGTTATTATCGGAAGTTTATAGAGGGATTTCGAAGATCGCACTTCCCTTTCACGATTGACTCGGAAGAACAAGAGATTTATATGGTCGCCTGCTTGTGATAGCAGTTTTATGGAGTTAAAGCAGAGATTGACCACCGCTCCAGTATTGGCGTTACCTATGGAGGGTGACAAGTTCAATATTTATTGTGATGCGTCTGGAGTTGGACTCGGTTGTGTATTGATCCAGGAGGGGAGAGATATTGCTTATGCTTCTCGGCAGCTGAAGCCGTACGAGCAAAATTACCCTACGCACGACCTTGAGTTAGCAGCTGTGGTCTTCGCACTGAAGATATGGAGACATTATTTATATGGGTAGCAGTGCGAGATATTTTCTGACCACAAGAGCCTGAAGTATTTATTTACGCAGAAGGAGCTGAATATGCGACAGAGACGGTGGCTTGAGTTCGTCAAAGATGACGATTTTGATATCAAGTACCATCGAGGAAAGGCGAACAAGGTTGCTGATGCCTTGAGTAGAGTGCCTTCTACGAGTCAGCCTTCACTAGCAGCAATGTCAGTTACACTGCGGTCTGAGATTGAGAGGTTCGATGTGGAGATAGTGGCAGAAGTGTCCAGTATGCTCACCAACATTTCTCTCAGACCGACTATTTTGGATAAGATACGCGAAGCTCAGCAAAATGATACGGAGTGCGAGGAGCTTCGATCGAGTATGACGTTGGGTGACTCGTCAGATTTTCAATTATCAGATGATGGTATTCTGAAGTTCAGGCATAGGTGGTACGTGCCTAACGATGAGGATCTGAAGAAAGAGATATTGGCCGAGGCAAATTCTTTGGCATATTCTGTGCACCCGGGAAGTACTAAGATGTACTGGGATTTAAAGCAACACTTCTGGTGGCCGAACATGAAGAGAGAGGTCGCCAAGTACGTTGAAACATGTCTAGTCTGTCAACAGGTAAAGGCAGAGCACCAGAGACCAGCCGGAACGTTATTGCCATTGCCGATTCCGGAGTGGAAGTGGGAGAAGATCTCCATGGATTTTATTGTGGGGCTCCCGAAGACGACGAAGGGCCATGATGGTGTTTGGGTGATCGTGGACCGATTGACAAAGTCGGCTCACTTCTTATCTGTGAAGATGGCATCTTCTATGGACCAGCTCACTGAGCTTTACATGCAGGAGATTGTTAGACTGCACGGAGTGCCAGTTTCCATAGTCTCAGATCGTGATCCGAGATTTACTTCGAAGTTCTGGAAGAGCCTGCATAAAGCTATGGGGACTCAGCTTAATTTCAGCATGGCATTTCATCCTCAGACTGATGGACAGACAGAGAGGACTAATCAGATTCTCGAGGATATGCTCAGAGCCTGTGTGCTGGAGTTTCAGGGATCGTGGAGCAGGTATTTGCCACTGATCGAGTTCTCTTATAACAACAGCTTCCAGGCTACCATCGGTATGGCTCCGTATGAAGCATTATATGGTCGAAAGTGTAGGTCTCCGTTGTATTGGGACGAGGTTGGCGAGGCCAGCATCGTTGGTCCTGAGATTCTACAGCAAACGGCAGAGAAGATTGCCATTATCCGATAGCGTATTGAGGTAGCTCAGAGCAGACAGAAGAGCTATGCAGACACGAGACGGAGAGAGCTAGAGTTCAAAGAAGGTGATGAGGTTTATCTTAAAGTTTCTCCGTTCAAAGGCGTTATGAGATTTGGAAGGAGGGGCAAGTTAAACCCTCGTTATGTGGGACCCTTTCCTATTCTGAATAAGATCGGGAAGTTGGCGTACAGACTACAGCTTCCGGCTTCTATGGAGGGTATCCACGACATATTTCATGTATCTATGCTTCGAAGGTGTTTGTGCGATCCGTCGCATATCGTGGAGGCAACAGAGATCGAGGTACAGCTTACCTTGACTTATGAGGAGAGGCCGTTACGTATTTTGGAGTCTTCCATAAAGGTATTGCGTAACAAGGAGATTCCGCTAGTCAAAGTCCTATGGCGGAACCACGAGGTGGAAGAGGCTACGTGGGAGCGACAACAGGATATGATGACTAAATATCCTGAATTGTTTGTATGATTTAATTTTGTGGACAAAATTCTAAATAAGGTGGGTGGAATGTAATACCCGGCTTTACGGGATATTAATATTATATTATGGCATTTTTGTAAATATGTCAAATCAAGTCCGTTTTGCAAAGAGAAAGCGTCATTAGAATCCTAACGGTTAATAGGAATTTTAGGAAATTTACGGGATTTTTCGGAGTAATAACGCTATATTTTGAGTAATTACATTTCTCGTAATGCAAATGACGTTTTAGAAAAAATAGTAAACAAGGTCCGAATTGCGAACGGACAGTTTTAATAAATCCCAAATAATAAGTTGGACTTATCGATAAAATAAAAAAATTTGGAGAAACCGAATCGCTAGCCAATTAATGAAGCAAAGGACGAAATGATTATAAAAACTAAAGAAGGGCAAAACGGTAATTTGTCAAACTAAATTTATAAAAATATCACAAATTCCTTTTTCTCTTCACTTTCTTCTTCCCTGTTTTCACGAAAACGCAAGAGGCGATTTCTTTGTTCTCCAGCCGACGACATTCGGCGATCCGACCTCCATTTTTCCTCCGTTCGACTCCGATTCTTTGTGCTTTCTCCTCCTCTCGCAACCCTAGATATAAATCTATGATTCTAGAGCGTTAGTTTTCAATTTTCGGGCCGATTTAACGTTAGGGTTTCGTTAGGGTTTAGGTTAAAAATTCGATTTCGGATTTAAAAATCAATAGGTTATCGTAGTTTATGAACGTATAGAACGTATTTGACGTTATTGGACGAAACTAGACTAATTTGTGGAAAATGTTAAAGTTCGAGAAATTTCGAGATTTTTGAAAAACTCGTAAATTTGGGATTTGAGGTGCCGAGCGTGTAATGCTCGATGAAATAGCTCAATGAATTGGATTAAAGCTTTAGGAAATCTCCTTAGTTAAGGTTTTGTCAATTTTGGATGTTTAGAAGCTTAAACTCGTTTTAATGTCGATGTTGTGTTTTGCCTCAGACAAACGACTCTCGTGGACAAAGCTTGGGGTTCAGCGTGCTCAAGGTAAGTTCTCGTGACTTACTCTGGCCAATTGGCCTACACCGTACTTCGATGTTGCGTCGAGGATCTTAGAGTATTGTGTGTTTAAATTGCTTTGGTTGGGTAGCTAGGTTTAAACGTTTTGTAGGTTATTTCCTTTAAAGTCTTGATGGTACGCATGCTTGATTGTTTACATTTATATTGAACTGTTCATGCATCACGTATTTTAACTTGGCATGAAAATGAATTTCCGCACGATGTTTTTAGAAAACCAATGTGGCCCAGAAATTGGGGGCTATCGATCTATTGTGCGGGCCGATTAAGGGTCTGGCCGATACCACATCTCATGTAATGTAATTAATGAACGTAATCTGTTATCTGGTCACGCGAGGTGGGGCTCAGGCACGGCTGTACGTGTTGTAAGCGTGTAGCCCCCTCCTCTAACCGCACGGGGTAGTCCGACCCCTGGATGAGCCCCCTTCGGTTTGGGGGATGAGATCTCGGTGATATACTGTCTGCGACGCTCTGTATGTTATGCATGATTTCTGAACTCCATATGCACTGCACGCATCTGTATTTACGTAGAATTTACTGAGCCTTTGGCTCATAGTGTGTCTGTATGGTGTAGGTGACGTTTTAGGTGATATCGAGCCAGGTGAGGACGACGTTCCTCCTCCTGATGTGTGAGGCAGTTGGCGGAAGATGGATTGCGGTGGTGTGTTGCGCAGTCGATGCTTAACCGACCCGTGGGGATGTATGCATGCATTTTGAGGGTACTGGGTATATATGTATAAAGTTAGAATATTTTAGGATGATTGGATCTGATAGTGGATAGGTTTATGTTGATGTTTTAAACGTTTTGAAAACTATTTTATAATCGTTTGGAAAGTCTATTTTGGAACTGCTAGGGATTTAAAACAGGAGGATTTTGTCGATTTTTAAACGTATCCATGCAGTTCGTTTTTACGAAAGTTTGACGTAGGTTTAGATCGTTAATTAGGGTGCATATGATGTGTATAAGATGATAAATGTAAAGGATGAAAATGTATGAAAAGGTGAAGTTTGCTCTCTGGAATTTTGGATTCCAGAGAGATAGGCCAGAACATGCTGCTGCAGCGATCGATCGTTGGGATCGATCGCTGGCAGCGATTGGGCGCTGCATTGTGCAGCGATCGATCGCTGGCAGCGATTGGGCGCTGCATTGTGCAGCGATCGATCGCTGTGATCGATCGCTGGTGCAGCGATCTATCGCCCTCAAGTCTTCAGAGACAAATTTCCCTTCTGCCCTCCCTCTTTTAAATCGATTGTTTTATAGTTTTTATTAAATGTTTTAAGTTTTATTTAAATTAGTTTTAAGTTTCATTTAAATGGTTTAAAGAAATAGGTTTTCGCGATTTTAATTTCGATTTGATTTCCGCTTAGAGTTTATTTAAAGTGTAAGGATAAAAAATATATATATATGTACGAGAAATCGGGTACAGTATTAGGGATGTTACAATGCATACACGATTTTCCCGAAAGTTCATGCAAAACTGTTTTCTGTACACGGTTTGAAGTTAAGAAAGATAAAATCTAACTGTAATGTATTGGTTAAGTGCGGGACGGAGACTGGTGTTCTGTTCTGTATTGTACTGTATAACTGTTAGTGCCTGATAGTGCACTTTTGTCACGTCTGTTCTCCTATAAGCCTCACTTATACCCCTCTGCCACTGAAACGTAATGTACTGTACTGTCACCGTATTTCTGAAAGTTCATGCATAGTATATGCATCACTGCATTTATATATGTTCTTACTGAGTTTTAGACTCATAGCTGAACTCCCTGATGTAGGTATGGATCCTCCAGATGAGGACTTTGTGCCTCAGTCTGATGAATAGGTGGCTAGTGGCTCGAGCTCTCGGGGGTGGTTGCTGCAGCCAGACATATTTATGTCCCGTGGTTTAAGTTTTCAAAGTAAAGTCCATGTTTGTAAACTCTACTGGAATTCTGGTGTTTTTGTTTTAAAACTCTGTTGGGGTTCTGTGGTTTTTTTGTTTTCAAAACTCTGTTGAAATTCCCTGTTGGGGATTTGCATAATTTATAGTTCGGATGTTCGATTTTTAAAACCTCTGTATTGACAGTTGAATATGGTTCTAAAGTATTTCTAGAATTGTTTGGAATATTTAGTACTTAGGTGTGCATGGATTATCTCTATTTTAGAGTCATCCATGTAATCTATTTTCCGTTAAAATTCTGTCGTGTTTTCCTGATATTTCTAAGATCAATTTTGAATCGTGTTTCTGAAACCTGAAGCTTTCATACCTTCTGTTTCCTCCCAGGTCTTCTGTTTCCATGTAATCCCTGTTAAAAGTTGGGTTTTGTCTTTAAAACCACATTTACCATGCTGCCACTGTCACTTTGTCTTATTCACATCCCCTGTGAATGTATGCATCCACCGCTGCCACTGTTCACTTTGTCTTATTCACATCCACCGCTGCCACTGTTCACTTTGTCTTATTCACATCCACCGCTGCCACTGTTCACTTTGTCGTATGCACATCCACGGCTGTGAAGAGTAAATTCTGTTTGTAGTTCAATCCACCGTTCTTTTGTTTATTCCATCCACCGCTGCCACTGTTCACTTTTGTCTTTACATCCACCTGTGATAGTACGCATCACGCTGCCACTGTTCTTTTTTGTCTTATTCACATTCCCCTGTGATAGTAAATTTCTGTTTGTATTCACATCCACTGCTGCCACTGTTCACTTTTGTCTTATTCACATCAACCTGTGAATAGTACGCATCCACCGCTGCCACTGTTCACTTTTGTCTTATTCACATCCATCTGTGAATAGTAAATTTTTGTTTGTAATTCACATCCACCGCTGCCACTGTTCACTTTTGTCTTATTCACATCCACCTGTGAATAGTACGCATCCACCGCTGCCACTGTTCACTTTTGTCTTATTCACATCCACCTGTGAATAGTAAATTTCTGTTTATAGTTCACATCCACCGGTGAACAGTAAATTTCTCTTTTTGTTTATTTTCACTACATGTATTTTTATCATGTTTCCTCTGCATGGCCGTCGCCCACGCAGCCCTTTTTTTTTAAAATGTTCCAAGTATTCTATTTCCTTCTGTAATTCATTATGCAGTCCGGTTTAACTTTTTTACCGTTTTGTCTTTAAATCCAGAAAAGGTTTTCTCTAGGTGTAAAGTTTTAAAGACAAAACCTTATCCAGTCTGTTTGTTTACAAAAAAAAAATATAGTCTCCATTTTGAATGTCCCGTAGTGATGGCTCCTCGGACCCCGATCGGGTCAGCTGTAGCACCCAGTTTCATTGAGCCAACTTATTTAGTCAACTAGTAGTGAATGTTTTATAAATGAAATTGGGGAAAATTAGTGATTAGGCTAATGAGTGACTAAGCGAGAGCATAATGGTAAATTGAGATATAAAGTGGATAACCTATTTAAGGGAAGAGGTTATGCGTTTAATGCACAGTAGCCGCCACCCTATTTCCATTTCCCTTCGTTTGATTTTCAGCTCAGCTCAGCAGGCTTCCTTTCGACATTTTCCTCTATGATTTTCTCCATTCTAAATGAGTTTTGTTTCATTTTTACTTGTTGTTTTAGTGATTAGATAATAGAGAGATTGTAGGGGAGTGTTCGTGAATGCTGTGAATAAGAGTTAGTTTCGGGTTTTGGGGTGAACCAGGAATGCTCGACGAACAGGACTTCCAGCTAATTTCCCTAAGATTTCTAAATAGTTTAGAATGAAGTTTAGTAATGCGGTGCTCTGTTTATGATTATAGGTGAGCAGACTCCCGAAGTAGCTAACAACCAGACAATCTCCAGGAGACTAGGTAAGTAGAGTACGTGTGTGCCTTTGGGCCTACATCACAAAACAGTAGGATTATGTATAGTCTGTGTGTTTTCAGTTTGTCATGCATCATGTTTTGAAAGTATACAAAAATGAATTTAAATGCATAGTGGCATGGTGAGGAATGAACCGATTGAAACAGAACAGTTGTTAAGGGAACTAATCCGCCCCTTAATCAAGAGAGAGGATATATAACTTTGGGAAAATTGATCTAACTCCCAATTTCACAGAGGCAACTGAACAGTTGTTAAGGGAACTAATCCGACCCTTAATCAAGAGAAATGATGTATGACTTTGGGAGAAGTGATCCAACTCCCAATTTCACAGGGGGATCAAACCAGAAACAAATGCATATGCAACAGAGATGTGAAAGTAGAAACCGCATGTCTAGGATTTATGTTTCAGCATTTCATTTCATTATCGCTTTACTTACTTAGCATTAGGGTAATAGATGAGTTTTGGGATGTAGGTGCTGAGGCTGTAACAGGTGAGTTTCCCGAGTGCACTGAAGAATAGATGAAGTTGAAGGTGTAACACCCGACATTTCGGCCAGGTGATTCTCTGACCATTTTCATTGTCACCCTCTTATTTAACCTTTATGATTTAAATTTAATGTTAAGACAAATTTATTACAAGTAAAGTAAAACTAGGTTGGGTGGCAGCTTTGTAATTAAGATTGATGGGTTGAGTATAAATAGAAAATGGAAACCTTAAACCTCATTTTATTACCACTGTAGCCGACATTCCCTCTCGGCGATTCCTTCTCTACCAAGCTTTTGCTCTCGGCTACCAGAATCTTCCCTCGCTGACGGCTGGTTTCAGCCTGCTTTTCTCTGCAAATCCGCACCGAGGTATGAAATGGACAATGCAGTCATTTATTAGTGATTAAAGTTCTGCTTTCAGCTCGGCATTTGAGTTCGGAATTTTCTTAGCAGTGGCCGAGTAGTTTAAGACCCTTTTAAGTCTGAGAGTAGGAATGTCATCCCAAATCGATTCTGAACATTTCAAAGTAACCAACTCGGATTTAATCAATGGTAAAACCTGTCCACCTAGTTTCAGATTTCAGACTGCAGTGTGTCAAACAGAGGATTCGAAGTAATCTTAGCTATTAGAGTCCTAGGACGATTTATGAATAGAACTATTAGGACCTTTGTTTTAACTACTGTAATGTACATGTTTTAGGTGAAGAAGTTTAAAGGGAAGAAGCTCGGATTGCTAAGGAAACCAGGTAAGTGAATGTATTAAGGTTTCCGGCCACTAGGGCCCTACACCGCAAGGGTATTAGGAAATCATTGAGATGTTAGTCTGTTGACTATGATTAGCTATTACTATGACATGATGAATTGGAGTAAGAAGATGTTAGGTTACGAGATGTTATGCTTGTCCTTATGATATGACTTCTCTCTATGAACTTTATGTCTATGCACTGTGTCCATGTTATGATTTAGTTGAGAACATGAAAAGCAAATGTAACCAAGATTAAGTGCAGAGCGGGGAAAAGACTATGTTATGTATGACTCGCGAAATCTCCCACTGGTGGAGGCCGAGTTAATGATATGTATGGCTCGCGAATTCTCCCACTGGGGGAGGCCGAGTGATGTATTATGATTGCCGCAATAGGCAAATGATTATGTATGACTGCTGCGATAGGCAAATGACTATGTACCCCTGTCTTCCTCCCTCGTCTCCTGCCTTAATACATATCATGTAAATAATGAAAATGAACGTGAATGAAGAAAGGTTTATGAACTTGTGTTCTTTAATTTGTGCACTCATGTATATCTGTCAGTATGCATTCCTTACTAAGCATTAGGCTTATAGTTGAATCTTATGGTGTAGGTGAAGAAGGTTCAGGTGAGGATACTATGTTCAAAGAGGATGCTTAAGGCTGGTTGCTGGTGGAAGCTCAAAATGACAGTGCAGGACTGGAAAGGCGATTGATGACCCCTGGTTAATGCTCTTTTGTTTCAGTATAATAAAGGATATAAAAGTTTAAGTAGGATGAGATTATTTTATAATGTTGAGTTTTGAGACTGTCTAGTTGATTTACTGGGTTAGGGACTGATTTTATAGACTTATAAATGATCTGTTACTTAAGTCTTCCGCTATATGCATTCTGAATGGGTTGTGGTATTCTTCTGTTGGAAGAAGTCGTTTGATGGTTTAGTCTTCCGGCTGATGTCATCGGCAGATGTCGAATGTTAGAGTTTGATGGTTTAGTCTTCCGGATGACGTCACCGGTAGATGTAGAATGTGTTTTGTCGTTTAGTCACCGGTAGATGTAGAATGTGTTTTGTCGTTTAGTGACCGGTAGATGTAGAATGTGTTTTGTCGTTTAGTCACCGGTAGATGTAGAATGTGTTTTGTCGTTTAGTCACCGGTAGATGTAGAATGTGTTTTGTCGTTTAGTGACCGGTAGATATAGAATGTGCTTTGTCGTTTAGCGACCGGTGGATGTCGGCTGACGTCACCGGAAGTTGTAAATGATATCTTGTCGTCTAGTGACTGGTGGATGTCACCGGATGATGTTTTAATTGAGCACGCGAGGCCCACGTGCCCACCGGAAGATCTCTTCCATTAGGCGATGTAAGCAAGTCACGCGCGTTGCACGTGACGACCGGACGACTAAATTTCTGAGGGTTGCCAAAGCATGCAACCCATGCAAACCCGAGTAGAATCATGTCGAGAGGGTTGGGGACATTTCTTCCCTGCTCGAATGTGTCCAGAAACCGATGACCGAGCCTAGTCGCTCGACTCTGTGAATGTTTAAACCGACGTGGTATAGGAAGTCGAGCACGAAAGGGGTTCGTTTTCCTTAATGGTTCGGCGTCTCTGTTTCCAGTTTAGAAAAAAAAAAATATACGCGACGTAGATGTCTGACGAGAAAAAGGTAAGTGAATGCAATAATAGTAAAAGTCAAGCAAACGATTAATGAAAGATTATGATCACGTGACGGCACCTGGCCGGGGTCGTTACAATTATGGTATCAGAGCAAAACCAGGTTCTAAAACCGATTCTGCAGACTGCCTTCCAGCACTGACTGTCACTTGAGCACACCTCAGCAACTGTAAGTATTTATGATTTCATGTATGTCATTAAGTTAAGTTATGCCTGTAATGATTTGTCTAGGAATCCCAAGATGGTTAGAGGTCAACAGAGAGAGACCAATGAGGATAGCAATGCTATTGCTCAGTTGACTGAGTTGGTCATGCGCCAATCTCACCAGATAGAACGACTGATGACAGCTAGAGAAGAACAAGGCAACTCCAGTACTAACGCAACTCATGACCATGGGGGTGAGCGCTTTCACCGGCTTCGACCCCCAGTGTTTAATGGGTATGTTTCAGATCCTATTCATGCTGAGGAGTGGATCCGAAAGATTGAAGACATGTTTAAGTATGCAAAGGTTGACGAAGGGGATAAGGTCACCTATGCTGTCTTTCATTTGGAGTTAAGTGCAAGGCATTGGTGGGACTCGATCCAGAACACCGCTAATGCCGAGACTATGACCTGGGGGATGTTCAAGACTGCTTTTTTTGACAAGTACTTTAATAGGACTGTTCGGGCCAACAAGAAGAAGGAGTTCATGAATCTACGACAAACCGGCTCGGTGACGGATTATATATGTGAATTTGATGCTTTATCACGGTTTGCTCCCCGTATGATTGAGGATGAGGAAGATAAGATTTACCAGTTTGTTCAAGGACTGAAGCCAAGTCTGTACATGAAGGTGAAGACTGCTGGGATACATAATGTACCTTATGGGGATGTGACGGCTAAGGCCTTGGAGCTGGAAGAGGCAGAAATGACAGCATACGCACAGCGCGAACAACCAAAGAAACTCATGAAGGACACTCAGCCGCCACCACGTCAGAACAAGTTGGCAGCCACGTCAGAACAGGGGACCACAGCAACAACAGCATGGAATAAAGAGGCCCCTCAATCAGAGTGATGATCAGGAAAAAGGAAAGAGACCTTTGGCACCTCTGTGCCCTACATGTCAGAGGAACCACCCTGGTGAGTGCAAGTTGCTTTCTGGCCGCTGTTTCAGGTGTGGCAAGACCGGACACCTAGTCAGAGACTGCCCCATGCCGCCAGACCCGAATCGTGCAAGGGTTGTACCCAGAGTGTATGCGTTGATGGAAGATGAGGGAGCTGTTCAGCATACAGTCATATCAGGTACTATCATGATCTGTGGTTTTGCCGCTTATACACTCATAGATACAGGGGCCACACACTCGTTTATATCAACCTTGTTTGTATGCAAACATAACATAGGACCTTTACCAGCTGAAAGGTCATATAGTGTCGTGTTAGCATCAGGGAAGTCCCTACATTCAGAACAGATTGTTAAGGGTGACGTCGTGTCCTTAAGGGATAGGAATCTCTATGCGGAATTAATTGTCATTGACATAAAAGGGTATGAAGTGATATTAGGGATGGATTGGTTATTTAGACATCATGCCACGATAAGTTGTAGATCTGGAATAGTTGATTTTAGACCCCCAAATGATAACCATTATTCCTTCCAAGCTATTCCTAAAATAAGTAAGATACCAATTATATCCTCACTAGAAATATACCGAATGCTGAGATGTGGATGTGAGAGCTACCTGGCTAGTGTAATAGATGATCGGGTGAAGAATAAAATTGAGCTGCAGGACATTCCTATAGTCCGGGAGTTTCCCGAGGCATTCTTAGATGACTTACCGGGTATACCACCTGATAGGGAAATAGAATTTGTAATTGATACATACCCTGAGGCATCACCTGTATCCAAAAATCCTTACCGTATGGCACCTGTTGAGTTGAAAGAATTGAAGGTCCAACTGCAGGAATTGGTTGACAAGGGATTTATTCGCCCCAGTAGTTCTCCTTGGGGTGCACCAGTCTTATTTGTAAGGAAGAAAGATGGTTCTCTTAGAATGTGCATAGACTACAGGGAACTAAATAAGTTGACAATCAAGAATAGGTACCCCTTACCTAGGATTGATGATTTGTTTGATCAATTGCAAGGAGCTAAGGTATTTTCAAAGATAGATTTACGATCGGGTTATTACCAATTGAAGGTTAAAGAAGGAGATATACCAAAGACAGCCTTCAGAACCCGCTATGGACATTATGAATTCTTAGTCATGTCGTTTGGATTGACAAACGCCCCTGCAGCTTTCATGGATTTAATGAACCGTGTGTTTCGTGAGTATTTAGATAAGTTTGTGATTGTATTCATAGATGATATCTTGATATACTCCCGAACTGTGGCTGACCATGAAGAACATTGAAAGTAGTTTTGACGACATTGAAGGAGCATCAACTTTATGCCAAGCTGTCTAAGTGTGAGTTTTGGTTAGATAAGGTTAATTTCCTTGGCCATGTAGTTTCTGCTAATGGCATATCTGTGGACCCGACCAAAATTCAGGCAGTAGAGGATTGGCCTCAACCTAAGAATGCCCGCGAAGTCCGCAGCTTCCTTGGACTGGCAGGCTATTACAGGAAGTTCATCAAGGGATTTTCTATGATAGCTAAACCCCTGACGAGTTTGACAAAGAAGGACATTAAGTATTCTTGGACTGAAGCCTGTGAAGACAGCTTCCAGACGTTAAAACTGAAGTTAACAACAGCCCCTGTATTGACCCTCCCAACCGAAGAAGGAAAGTTTAGTGTTTACTGCGATGCGTCTAAAGTTGGTTTAGGTTGTGTTCTGATGCAAGAGGGTAAAGTTATAGCGTATGCTTCTAGGTAGCTAAAGAGTTACGAGCAAAATTACCCCACTCATGATCTAGAATTAGCTGCCGTTGTTTTTGCCTTGAAGATTTGGAGACACTATTTATATGGACAGCAATGTGAGGTGTTTTCTGACCATAAAAGTCTAAAGTACCTCTTCACGCAGAAGGAATTGAAAATGAGACAGAGACGTTGGTTGGAATTTGTCAAGGATTATGATTTTGAGATCAAGTATCACCCCGGGAAGGCTAACTCTGTAGCTGATGCGTTGAGTAGGATGTCAACAACAATGCAGCCCGTGGTTTCAACCATGTCTATACCCTTAAGAACAGAAGTTCAGAAATTTTACTTGGAGATAGTTCCAGAGTTATCAGTCTTGCTCGCTGAGTTATCTATTCAACCAACAATTTTGGAAAAGATCAAGGATGCACAACAGAGGGATTCAGAGGAAAATATCAGCATGATGAATAAGTTGAAGGACCCCACCTCCGAGTTCAGTCTCTCCAAGGATGGAATCCTGAGGTTTAGGGATCGGTGGTGCATTCCTAATGATGTGGAATTTCGTAAGTTGATCTTAGCTGAGGCGCACTCCTCTTCCTTTTCTGTACATCCTGGCTGCACCAAGATGTACCGAGACCTGAAGTTACTGTACTGGTGGCCTAACCTAAAAAGGGATATTGCTAAGTATGTAGAGTCCTGTTTAGTATGCCAACAAGTCAAAGCCGAGCACCAACGTCCAGGAGGTACTCTTCAGCCTTTGCCTATTCCCGAATGGAAGTGGGAACACATAGCTATGGATTTCGTAGTAGGACTACCTAAGACGACAAAAGGACATGATTGTATTTGGGTTGTGGTGGATAGGATGACAAAATCAGCCCATTTCTTACCAGTAAGGACCACCTATACGCTGGACAAATTCGCTGACCTCTATGTTCAGGAAATTATTAGGTTACATGGAATCCCTGTATCCATTGTCTCAGACCGTGACCCCAGGTTTACATCTCGATTCTGGAAAAGTTTGCAAGGCACATTAGGTACAAAGTTATCTTTCAGCACGGCTTTTCACCCACAAACCGATGGCCAATCAGAAAGGACTATTCAAATACTCGAAGATATGTTGAGAGCATGTGTACTTGACTTTCAGACAACTTGGAGTAGACATTTACCGCTAGTTGAGTTCTCCTACAATAACAGCTATCAGTCCACCATTGGTATGGCACCATACGAAGCACTGTACGGTAGGAAATGTAGGTCACCTCTTTACTGGGACGAGGTTGGTGAAACAAAACTTCTTGGACCTGATATTCTGCAGCAAATGTCAGATAAGATTGCCACTATTCGGAAGAGAATGATGACTGCACAAAACCGGCAGAAGTGTTATGCAGATCAAAGGAGGAGGGAACTCGAGTTTGCAGTAGGAGATGAAGTATTCTTAAAGGTGTCACCATTTAAGGGAGTTTTAAGATTTGGCAAGAAAGGAAAACTTAATCCGAGATTTATTGGACCCTTCCCTGTCTTGACAAAAGTCGGGAGTACAGCGTACAGACTACAACTGCCTCCATCATTGGATAAAGTTCATAATGTCTTCCATGTGTCAATGTTAAGGAAGTGCATGCGTGATCCAATGCAAGTCATCCAGTCATCAGATATTGGTTTAGAGCCGACACTGGAGTATGAGGAGAAACCAATACAGATTTTGGAATATACAATCAAGACTCTGAGAAACAAGGAGATTCCATTGGTGAAAGTTTTATGGACGAATCACAGCATTGAAGAAGCCACATGGGAAAGACAGCAGGAGATGTTGGACAATTATCCATAGTTATTTGCTTGAGCAATTTTCGAGGACGAAAATTTTGTTTAAGGGGGGGTGGATGTAACACCCGACATTTCGGCCAGGTGATTCTCTGACCATTTTCATTGTCACCCTCTTATTTAACCTTTATGATTTAAATTTAATGTTAAGACAAATTTATTACAAGTAAAGTAAAACTAGGTTGGGTGGCAGCTTTGTAATTAAGATTGATGGGTTGAGTATAAATAGAAAATGGAAACCTTAAACCTCATTTTATTACCACTGTAGCCGACATTCCCTCTCGGCGATTCCTTCTCTCCCAAGATTTTGCTCTCGGCTACCAGAATCTTCCCTCGCTGACGGCTGGTTTCAGCCTGCTTTTCTCTGCAAATCCGCACCGAGGTATGAAATGGACAATGTAGTCATTTATTAGTGATTAAAGTTCTTCTTTCAGCTCGGCATTTGAGTTCGGAATTTTCTTAGCAGTGGCCGAGTAGTTTAAGACCCTTTTAAGTCTGAGAGTAGGAATGTCATCCCAAATCGATTCTGAACATTTCAAAGTAACCAACTCGGATTTAATCAATGGTAAAACCTGTCCACCTACTTTCAGATTTCAGACTGCAGTGTGTCAAACAGAGAATTCGGAGTAATCTTAGCTATTAGAGTCCTAGGACGATTTATGAATAGAACTATTAGGACCTTTGTTTTAACTACTGTAATGTACATGTTTTAGGTGAAGAAGTTTAAAGGGAAGAAGCTCGGATTGCTAAGGAAACCAGGTAAGTGAATATATTAAGGTTTCCGGCCACTAGGGCCCTACACCGCAAGGGTATTAGGAAATCATTGAGATGTTAGTCTGTTGACTATGATTAGCTATTACTATGACATGATGAATTGGAGTAAGAAGATGTTAGGTTACGAGATGTTATGCTTGTCCTTATGATATGACTTCTCTCTATGAACTTTATGTCTATGCACTGTGTCCATGTTATGATTTAGTTGAGAACATGAAAAGCAAATGTAACCAAGATTAAGTGCAGAGCGGGGAAAAGACTATGTTATGTATGACTCGCGAAATCTCTCACTGGTGGAGGCCGAGTTAATGATATGTATGGCTCGCGAATTCTCCCACTGGGGGAGGCCGAGTGATGTATTATGATTGCCGCGATAGGCAAATGATTATGTATGACTGCCGCGATAGGCAAATGACTATGTACCCCTGTCTTCCTCCCTCGTCTCCTGCCTTAATACATATCATGTAAATAATGAAAATGAACGTGAATGAAGAAAGGTTTATGAACTTGTGTTCTTTAATTTGTGCACTCATGTATATCTGTCAGTATGCATTCCTTACTAAGCATTAGGCTTATAGTTGAATCTTATGGTGTAGGTGAAGAAGGTTCAGGTGAGGATACTGTGTTCAAAGAGGATGCTTAAGGCTGGTTGCTGGTGGAAGCTCAAAATGACAGTGCAGGACTGGAAAGGCGATTGATGACCCCTGGTTAATGCTCTTTTGTTTCAGTATAATAAAGGATATAAAAGTTTAAGTAGGATGAGATTATTTTATAATGTTGAGTTTTGAGACTGTCTAGTTGATTTACTGGGTTAGGGACTGATTTTATAGACTTATAAATGATCTGTTACTTAAGTCTTCCGCTATATGCATTCTGAATGGGTTGTGGTATTCTTCTGTTGGAAGAAGTCGTTTGATGGTTTAGTCTTCCGGCTGATGTCATCGGCAGATGTCGAATGTTAGAGTTTGATGGTTTAGTCTTCCGGATGACGTCACCAGTAGATGTAGAATGTGTTTTGTCGTTTAGTCACCGGTAGATGTAGAATGTGTTTTGTCGTTTAGTGACCGGTAGATGTAGAATGTGTTTTGTCGTTTAGTCACCGGTAGATGTAGAATGTGTTTTGTCGTTTAGTCACCGGTAGATGTAGAATGTGTTTTGTCGTTTAGTGACCGGTAGATGTAGAATGTGCTTTGTCGTTTAGCGACCGGTGGATGTCGGCTGACGTCATCGGAAGTTGTAAATGATATCTTGTCGTCTAGTGACTGGTGGATGTCACCGGATGATGTTTTAATTGAGCACGCGAGGCCCACGTGCCCACCGGAAGATCTCTTCCATTAGGCGATGTAAGCAAGTCACGCGCGTTGCACGTGACGACCGGACGACTAAATTTCTGAGGGTTGCCAAAGCATGCAACCCATGCAAACTCGAGTAGAATCATGTCGAGAGGGTTGGGGACATTTCTTCCCTGCTCGAATGTGTCCAGAAACCGATGACCGAGCCTAGTCGCTCGACTCTGTGAATGTTTAAACCGACGTGGTATAGGAAGTCGAGCACGAAAGGGGTTCGTTTTCCTTAATGGTTCGGCGTCTCTGTTTCCAGTTTAGAAAAAAAAAAATATACGCGACGTAGATGTCTGACGAGAAAAAGGTAAGTGAATGCAATAATAGTAAAAGTCAAGCAAACGATTAATGAAAGATTATGATCACGTGACGGCACCTGGCCGGGGTCGTTACAATTATGGTATCAGAGCAAAACCAGGTTCTAAAACCGATTCTGCAGACTGCCTTCCAGCACTGACTGTCACTTGAGCACACCTCAGCAACTGTAAGTATTTATGATTTCATGTATGTCATTAAGTTAAGTTATGCCTGTAATGATTTGTCTAGGAGGTCAACAGAGAGAGACCAATGAGGATAGCAATGCTATTGCTCAGTTGACTGAGTTGGTCATGCGCCAATCTCACCAGATAGAACGACTGATGACAGCTAGAGAAGAACAAGGCAACTCCAGTACTAACGCAAATTCTGATTTGGTTTTGTTACAAATTGTTAACTTGGGATTTTTATTGGATAATGATACAAATGTTGGTTTCAAATGGTTATTTGTTGGATTTCAGAAGTTACTTAGGGTCAGATTGTTTTGAATGTTTTGAGTGAAATTTGCAAGTTCAACCATCGGTGAGTGAAGTCCACCGGTGGATGTTGAGTGTTTTGTCCACCGACAGATATTGGAGGATTGAATCATCCGACTGACGTCATCGGAAGATGTCTTCGGTAGAAGTCATCGGAAGATGTCTTCAGTAGAAGTCATCGGAAGATGTCTTCAGTAGAAGCCATCGGAAGATGTCTTCAGTAGAAGCCATCGGAAGATGTCTTCGGTATAAGCCATCGGTAGATGTCTTCGGTATAAGTCTTTAGTAGCTTTGTCGTTTTGTAATCGGATGATGTTGGTAGTGGATTTGTCGTTTTGGAATCGGATGATGTAGGCAGTAGATTTGTCATTTTGTAATCTGATGATGTAGGCAGTAGATTTGTCGTTTGTGAATGGAAGAAGTAGATAGTAAGTCTGTCATTTTAAATGGAAGAATTATGCAGTCGATTTTGTCGTTTTGTGATCGGTAGATGTGTAACGACCCTAATATCTTATTCCTCAAAATTCTCGTAAAATTTGAACTTAATTATTACCCTCGCCCGTTCTCGCTTAAATCATTTTCATTTTTCTTTTATTTTATTTTTCATTCGTTCATCATTTGTCCATTCGTTTTCTTTCGTTTCGCTCGTTAGAGAACGGACTCGGGCATTACAATCCATATCTATCGACATTTTGATTCTAACTTATAACATACCCAAAATGACTCGTCTAGAATACTAAACCTAGGTAGCGGATGACTATTGTGTGTGGAAGACTCGTTATAAAGTAAAACTAATCAAAATCCCCAAGTTTGACACCTTATGTGGTAGGGGTCGACACTTCAAAGGTCTATTTCCTCTCGGGTTGCATCCCTTTGTAAGTTCGGTCGACACCTCGTCTGAGGGGTCGACACCTCAAAGACAGTTTTGCTCTCGGGTTGCATTCTTTTATAAGATCGGTCGACACCTTGTCTGAGGGGTCGACACTTCAAAGACAGTTTTACTCTCGGGTTGCATTTCTTTGTAAGATCGGTCGACACCTTGTCTGAGGGGTCGACCCCTTGCCTGGCAAGGTGTCTACCTCTGCAGGCACAGGTCTACCCCTGCAAAGGCAATTTTTACATTTTGTACATAATCAACACCTCCAATCACCTCCAAACTTAACCAACTCTACCTTTTCAATATCAATTCCATCACCATCCATAAAACCGAACATTCAATCTAATCAAATCCCGACCCATCACCATCCATAAACCGAACATTCAATCTCATCAAATCCCGACACAAAACAACATATTCATCTCCAAAATATCCAAACTCATTCCAAATCATCATAATCCATTTCCATTTCATCCAAAACCTACCCCAAACATCAATACTAAGTTTATTTCATCAAAATGTCATTTTATTCATCAACGTTCGTATATACATAGCGGAAGCTAACAACATTCGTCAAAATAGGCATCCTATACATACGTTCACAAACTATCCAAAATAATCATCCAGACCCAAGCATTCTAAAATGAGTTCTATACAATTCATCCAATAACATTGCCCATCAGCTCGTTTCAATCCAAAATAACGCAAAAAAAATAACCTACGGCTCCCACAGGTCGAGTACGCATCAACTACGCTAACCGCTCCCCGAGCATCCTCCTTCAAGCAGCAGGCTCGTTAGGTGTAGGGAAATCCTCCTCACCTCGTTCTAAAACACCTACAGCATAGAAATAAAACGTGAGCAAGAGGCTCAATAAGTCTACGTGAATGACAATGTATACAATGCATGTGTAGTTCATAAAACCATGATGTTCTTTTATCCTTTTCACCATTTATACCTTTTCGTTTTTCCTTTTCATTTACCTTTTCGTTTACCTTTTTGTGTTTCCTTTTCGTGTTTCCTTTTCGTGTCTCCTTTTCATTTACCTTTTCGTTTTCCTTTTCGTTTACCTTTTCGTTTTCCTTTTCGTTTACCTTTTCAATTACCTTTTCACGTTTCCTTTTCATTTACCTTTTCGTTTTCCTTTTCATTTACCATGATGCGTGCATGTGTACAATGACATAACGAAAACAAAGCATAACAAACAATAAACTCATACATTCAACAACATATATAAAACTAACTACCCAACCTAATTACCCAACACAACAACATCTTCAAAATCCTCGAATCAACAAATTCTTATGGTGTAGGCCAAATCGGCCAAGTAAGTTACGAAAACTTACCTTGCATCCCGTGTACATCGAGCTCCTCATTTTGAGCCTTGTCACCTAAAGCATTTAACAATGTCCTTTGTTAAAATCGAACCTAAACATCAAAATTTCGTAAACTAACGAAACTCCTCACTAAAGGAAATTTCCTAAAATTCTAATAAACCTCTCTCGGGTATTTCATCGAGCAACTTACGCTCACAAATTCCTAAACTCCATTAATGGAGATTTCATAAAGATCCATTTATGATTTTTCAAACAAAACGATAACTACATCCATTATTTCACCCAATAAACGTTAATAAGATAATTTCTAACGTTTCTTAACAAAACCCGACTATTTCCAACAAAATCTAAGAAAACCCTAAATGTTAAACAACCTAGAAATCGAGAATCAATGCCCGGAAACACTAGAAACTCACCTAAAATCGCGAGGGAAAGAGAGTTAAGAACTCTTGAAGATTAGAGGAAGAATCGATGGAGAAATGGTGAAGGAGCCGTGGAGAAGCAAACCACCAGGGAGGGTGCTCTGGAGAATTTCGTTGAAGTGTGGAAGAAGAGGGGCTTTTGCCCTATTTAAAATATTGACTTGTCAAATGACAAGTTTGCCCTTTGGTTTATCTCTCAGTTTATCCTATTGTTCGGCTATCAATTCGTTTTCTCCAAAATTTCCTTATTTCGCCAATAATTCTAATTTATTCCTAGGGCTCTAATAAAACTTTTCGTTTGTCAAACGGATTTATTTTACTATTTCTACGAATTAAACCTCTACGAGGTCAAAACCAGAAACTTAAGCATTATATTTCGGTTTGATCTTCTTAAATTCCCATAATTCCTCTAAAATTCATATTAATTACGAGGATTCCATTAAAACTCTCGGTTCGCAAAATGGACATATGTTGATTATTTACAAAATTACCATTGCATGCAAAATTAGAAAACCCGTAAAACCGGGTGTTACATTCCATCCACCTTAATTAAAATTTTATCCTCAAAATTTGACTTAGCTTATAGTCCTTGTTATTATCGTCTTACGCCTTGCAGCCATACTCATGGTCAACCTCTACGGTTCTAAACCAAAATCCCTAAAACCAAATGATGCAACATTAGCATCCTGACCACATCCACTATGTTTGATCTGACTAATCACGTCCTTGGTTAAGCATCGTATGCTAATAAATTCCTAAGTCTCCCATTTTAATAACCCAACTGCATTTATATGTACAAACAAATTTACATATACTTTGGTTTCCACTTTGTAACACCCGTGATTGTTTTTAGGAAAAATTGAAGAGAAAATAAAATAGGTTGTTTTAATTAATTTAAAAGAAAAGTGAATGGTTTATTAATTTATATTTGGGTATTCCCAGTGGAGAGAACTTAAGCCGGGTACAGGGTGAGGGTCAATTGACGAAAGTTTATAATTTAAGAACGAGATTTAATGAAATTTGAAATGGTCGAAAACACGTGAGGGCATAATGGTAATTTAGTTTTATTAATGTTATTATTATTATTATTATTATTATTATAAAAAAATAATAATAATAAATTAATTAAAATAAAAAAAAACAGAATGAATTTCTGTTGTTCGTCGAGTGCCCGAGCGCCGAGGGCTGAGAAGCAGGGGAGAGGTTAGGGCGACGGGAGACGATGATCGCCAACCCAAACCGCCGCCGATTTCAAGCGATTTCCGGCCAGACGACGTCGGCGACTCTAAGGCTGCCAGTTTCAGCCATCTTCGCACACAGAACCGAACGGTAAGTCTTCCTCTTTCCCTGTTTCGGTTCAGTCGTGGCCAAGGGTGACGAGCTCGTCTGAGCTCTGATCACCGGCCGAAATGGGCTACTTCAGGCGTGGGTTCGCCAACCCCAGAACCGGTTATGGTTTGCTTGACCGTGGAGAGCCCTGTTTGGGCGAAAGGCAGCAAGCCCTATTTGGGCAATTCGGGTTTCTTTTGTCTGTAGCCTCGGAATTGTGGTTGTTTATGCTAATTGAGTGTATATGTGGTTAATTGGTGAGCAATTGAGTGAGAATTGATGAAAAACTAGAAAAGGGAAATTTTCGGGTGAAGGGGCAATTCGGGTTTTGCCAATTTTGACCTAGCTACGGTAGTTTGTTTTAAAATTCATTTTGGCAGGTTAAAATTGGTTATTAGAGGAGTACGTGGCCGCTAGAATCGTTCGATTCCGAGCGAAAGTTATGCACGTTTGAAGTTCGGGTCAGTTTTTACCGAACCCAAATTAGTGGCCCGTTTAGTTAGGTTTTAGTTGGATTAGGTTAGAAATAGTAGTTTGAGAGTAATTGGTGAATGTAACCATGAGTTTAATGAAGTTTGGGTATTTGTCGTAGGTTGAGCCGTAGGTGGACAGGTAACTGAATATTCTCAACGAGCAAGGACGCCAGGTAAGTAGTTGTGAATTCCTTTCACCTTCAGGCCTACACCATAGAACGGTAGGGTTATTTATTTATTTTGTGTTGTTTTTGTTGTTTCGTGTTGCGTTGTGTTGATTGTTTCGTGTAGTGTTGCATATTTGAAGCATGCATCATGGTATAGCACGTTAGGTACGCCTAGTGGCATTGTTTGGCATTGTATGGCATTGTGAGCATGAACGTAATCAGATAAAGTAAATTGTAAATGCATCTCGAATAGTGTGCCTTGTCGGGCTGAGGTTGCTGGTGTGTAGCACCCCGAAGGGTACTCTATGAGAGATGACCGGCTAAAACACATATTGCATTTCGAATAGTGTGCCTTGTCGGGCTGAGGTTGCTGGTGTGTAGCACCCCGAAGGGTACTCTATGAGAGATGACCGGCTAAAACACATATTGCATTTCGAATAGTGTGCCTTGTCGGGCTGAGGTTGCTGGTGTGTAGCACCCCGAAGGGTACTCTATGAGAGATGACCGGCTAAAACAAATATTGCATTTCGAATGGTGTCCATTGTCGGGCTGAGGTTGCTGGTGTGTAGCACCCCGAAGGGTACTCTATGAGAGATGACCGGCTAAAACACATATTGCATTTCGAATAGTGTACCTTGTCGGGCTGAGGTTGCTGGTGTGTAGCACCCCGAAGGGTACTCTATGAGAGATGAACGGCTAAAACATGTAATCCTGAATAGTGTGCCTTGTCGGGCTGAGGTGCTGGTGTGTAGCACCCCGAGGGGACCTCTATGAAGGATGGTGGTTCTGAGTGTGGCCATCCTAGACGGTTATGGGATGTGTGCCAACTCATTCCACACGGCTTATGAAGGATTAAAGCAAGATTAAAGCAAGATTAAAGCAAGATTAAAGCAACGAACAGCAAATAAGTACAACTGAGTGATAGAAACTGCATGTGTTAGGGTGATTGCATTGTGTAGTGTCGCATTTGTATTCCCTACTTGCTAAGCATTAGGCTTATGTTTTGTGTTCTATGGTGTAGGTAACGAAGCGGTTACAGGTTAGCTAAGCGAGTGAGTCAGGACTTGGATGCAGTCGCAGACGCACGGGGCATGCCGGTGCGGGCAGTTGTCGAGGCGCCTCGACCATGGTCTTCGGAAAGATGTGGGTGGAACAGTATTTTGGGTCGTGTATAATTTACATTTATTTTGATGGTTTGTAAAGTTGCCTTTTTGGCTGATGTTGTTTTGCGAGTTCTTGTATAGCTATGTGGGTTTATTGTATATAGTCATAGTTAAGGATGATGTGTTGCCCTATATTGCGGATTTTCTTCACTTAGGGATGTTAGTATTATAGTTTCCATCTTGACTGCTATTTGAAGATTTCGTATGTTGATTGTTGGTTAGTTAAGTAAGAGTATTCTGGATTTGTTGGGAATGTATTTAGTTGCAGGTACCTAGCATTTTGGAGGCGCCATTTACAGGCATTATTTTGCCGAAATTTTTGGAAAGGACGCCGTGGTGCTTAATGGTTAGGAGTAATGGAATTAGTGAGTCTAGACAGCTAGGTATGACGTAAGTGAGTTTTGAGATATTTAGTTTTAAATTCAGCTGTGTCAGTCCTAATTTATGATTTAGGGTTTATAATAATTATTTTAAATTAGATTTTAACTTAGGATTTGTCAGCAAGGTAGCGCACCGAGCCAGGGTGGGTTCGGGGGCGTTACAAGATGGTATCAGAGCATAAATGGTTAAGTCTTTCAAAGGATTACCCGACAATGCCGGCCGCCATGCAACGTGCTTCACCAACTGTAAGTAATTCTTTTCTTTTAGTTTGTTTGAGCTGAGTTTTGCTTAGAACGAGAATCTCGGGAGTACCGAGACAACCTGGTTAAGTGTTTAGAATTTTGTATGTTATTAGATGCTAATCCCTGTTTGTTTTGTGATAATAGTGGACTAGAGAGTCTCAAGGGTACCAAGACAATCTAGGTGGATTTCATGAGCCAACTCATAGACGTACTGAATCGATAGTTCGAACAACTAGAAGTTTTATTTGAAAAAAAAAAAAGGACAAGTAACATTTTTAGAATAGATAGAAGTAAGATTTGCAATTAGAGAAATTAGAGGACCTTAAGATGGGAATGTAAATTTGATAACATATGGATATGTAAAAAGGGGTCTGAACTTCCTGAGGTGAGTGTAAGCGTTAGCTTGAGTGGAAGTGATAGTAGTTGGGGAAAGCGTGGGTGACGTCCTAATGTGAAAATGATAAGGGTGTGGTAGATTAAATGTTAGATGAAGTAGACCTTAGAATGAGAAAGCTGTGCATCAAATCAGATAACTAGGTGTGACTGTCATTGTAGTACCCTTAGGATTTTTTTATCCTGAGAGAGATACAATTATGTGAGATAAGATTAGATTAGATAGAATTGGGGTCTAGTTAGCAAACCCCTGAGAGTTTTAGGATACAAGGAATCTTCGAAGAGATTGAAGTTGGGAGTGAAATTTTCGGGAGATACCCTACACTGTCGTGATTGCATTAATATGTTTTAGTAAGGATAAAGAGAGATAACAGAAATAACAAAAGGTAATATAATTAAATTTATGTATAGTGGGAGTATGTAGATGCAGATGGTATTTAAGGATTTAATTTAAGTAAATAGTTGTGAGTTGTGAGAGTATCGAAAGTAGTTATTGTCGTGGTATTTTAGAGGATGTAATTAATCAATGTGTGGTCGGGAGTGCAAGATTTGTTTGACTACGTAGGAATGTTGGTATTAATCAATATCGAGGATGGGAATCTAGAGATCGATTTAGAATTAAAAAGGCCAGTAACTTTGAGGTATTAAAAGATTTTATAGAAATTAGATGAGTATTGAAAAAATTTGAGGAAGAGATTAGAGGTAAGTATTCTATTGAAAGGAGAAATGTTAGAATTTGAGGTTTGGACCTTAAGTAACTAGTAGTGTATGACTTGAGGAATTATAGAATTTTGAGTAAGAGGGATAAGAAATTGTATGAGAAGTGTTTGAGTGATTTAGGTATAATGCTAAGTTAAAAAGTTCAAAGTGATGAGATTAGCTAACTAAGAGAGAGAGTTAAAGGATATTGAGAATTAAACTATATGTGAGGATTTATTAAGTTAAATGTAATAAATTTGTGAGAGTATTTAGTTATGAAAGTTAGACTCTTAAGTTTGAACTATGTTGTTGGATGAAGAGTAGTGAAGAGTGAGAAATGAGATAATTTAGATTGAAGACTTTCATAATGTTTGATGATAAGCGAGGTAGAAGTTGGACAAATTGATTATAATGTATGTGAGTATGACAACTTAAAGGATACTTTGAAAATAAGGGATAGATTTAAGCATTAAGAGCTTGGAGTATGGGGATGATGTTAGTATGATTAATGGAGTGTAGTGATCCTTCAAGGTAAAATTGAGAACTTCGATAGGAAGTTTACTCGGCAGATTCTTGGTGTTATGTGAGTGCGTATACTTTGAGGATTGTAATAAGTTGGGAAAGAGTTAGTTTACACTTAAGGCTTTGAGAATGTTTGGTGATGACTGACTGAGGTATAGTTGGATAAATTGAGTTTACTCGAGGTAAGTACGTAGTGTGCTTTCTCGAGATAAGTTAGTATAAGAAATAAGAGCGATAAATTAGAAAGGAAATGGTAGAGTAGAAGAGAAATTAAACTTGAGGATTTAGGGTAAGAGGTTTATGTACTGAGTTCTTAGCGTGACGGTTTTAGTTATTAGCGTGACGGTTTTAATTATGTAAGTGTTGATGAATATTGGATTAGAGAAGTGAAAGTTAATGGACGTATAAAGACTTACGATATGGGGAGCAAAGTTAGGAAAATATGAGCGTTGTGGTGCATAGTTTGGAGTGTATAGTTTAGAATGACCCAAGTTAAATTAGGTAGTGAGAATTCGGAATGTGTGAATGATGTTAGAATGAGATACGAGGTAAATAGGTGTAAGATGCGATAGTAAGATCGACGGAATTTTGAAATTTAGAACTAACATTATTGTGATGGCTTTGGAGGTTTGAGATTGTTTGATGGATACATGTCTGTATTAGAAAAGTAAGTGACTAGGTGACCAAGGATTAAGTTGAGAGTCTTCAAAGAGGTAAAAAGTTAGTCCTGATCTAAGAAATTATAGAGGTTAGTAAAGAAGTGTACTCATTAGTATCTTAGGATTTCTCAATAGGGGTAGCATAGAGAGTGGTCGTGGTATGTACATATTTGATAGACACAGAAGTATGAAGTGAGAAATTAAATGAACTTAGCTAGATAAAAGATCGAGTTGAGATTAGTTAGAAGGGTTTGAGAGTATGGATTAGATTACAGTTAGCGAACGTGTAGTATTTGGGCTAGGTAAAATTGGAATTTGTGGTATGTAGTAACCGATAGATGAGTAAGGGTATTGGGTAGGTGAGAGGGGTAAATTGAGAAATAACTGGGCCACAAATTTTGAGGACAAAATTTTTGTAAGGAGGGTGGATTGTAACACCCAGGATTGTTTTTAGGAAAAATTGGAGAGAAAATAAAATAGGTTGTTTTAATTAATTTAAAAGAAAAGTGAATGGTTTATTAATTTATATTTGGGTATTCCCAGTGGAGAGAACTTAAGCCGGGTACAGGGTGAGGGTCAATTGACGAAAGTTTATAATTTAAGAACGAGATTTAATGAAATTTGAAATGGTCGAAAACACGTGAGGGCATAATGGTAATTTAGTTTTATTAATGTTATTATTATTATTATTATTATTATAAAAAATAATAATAATAAACAAATTAAAATAAAAACAACAGAATGCATTTCTGTTGTTCGTCGAGTGCCCGAGCGCCGAGGGCCGAGAAGCAGGGGAGAGGTTAGGGCGACGGGAGACGATGATCGCCGACCCAGACCACCGCCGATTTCCAGCGATTTCCGGCCAGACGACGTCGGCGACTCTAAGGCTTCCAGTTTCGGCTATCTTCGCGCACAGAACCGAACGGTAAGTCTTCCTCTTCCCCTGTTTCGGTTCAGTCGTGGCCAAGGGTGACGAGCTGGTCTGAGCTATGATAAACGGCTGAAATGGGCTGCTTTCGGCGTGGGTTCGCCAACCCCAGAACCGGTTATGGTTTGCTTGACCGTGGAGAGCCCTGTTTGGGCGAAAGGTAGCAAGCCCTATTTGGGCAATTCGGGTTTCTATTGTGTGTAGCCTCGGAATTGTGGTTGTTTATGCTAATTGAGTGTATATGTGGTTAATTGGTGAGCAATTGAGTGAGAATAGATGAAAAACTAGAAAAGGGAAATTTTTGGGTGAAGGGGCAATTCGGGTCTTGCCAATTTTGACCTAGCTACGGTAGTTTGTTTTAAAATTCATTTTGGCAGGTTAAAATAGGTTATTAGAGGAGTACGTGGCCGCTGGAATCGTTCGATTCCGATATCCGACGCGAAAGTTATGCACGTTTGAAGTTCAGGTCGGTTTTTACCGAACCCAAATTAGTGGCCCGTTTAGTTAGGTTTTAGTTGGATTATGTTAGAAATAGTAGTTTGAGAGTAATTGGTGAATGTAACCCTGAGTTTAATGAAGTTTGGGTATTTGTCGTAGGTGGAGCCGTAGGTGGACAGGTAACTGAATATTCTCAGCGAGCTAGGACGCCAGGTAAGTAGTTGTGAATTCCTTTCGCCTTCGAGCCTACACCATAGAACGGTAGGGTTATTTATTTACTTTTTGTTGTGTTTGTTGTTTTGTGTTGCGTTGTGTTGATTGTTTCGTGTAGTGTTGCATATTTGAAGCATGCATCATGGTATAGCACGTTAGGTACGCCTAGTGGCATTGTTTGGCATTGTATGGCATTGTGAGCATGAACGTAATCAGATAAAGTAAATTGTAAATGCATCTCGAATAGTGTGCCTTGTCGGGCTGAGGTTGCTGGTGTGTAGCACCCCGAAGGGTACTCTATGAGAGATGACCGGCTAAAACACATATTGCATTTTGAATAGTGTGCCTTGTCGGGCTGAGGTTGCTGGTGTGTAGCACCACGAAGGGTACTCTATGAGAGATGACCAGCTAAAACACATATTGCATTTCGAATAGTGTGCCTTGTCGGGCTGAGGTTGCTGGTGTGTAGCACCCCGAAGGGTACTCTATGAGAGATGACCGGCTAAAACACATATTGCATTTCGAATGGTGTGCCTTGTCGGGCTGAGGTTGCTGGTGTGTAGCACCCCGAAGGGTACTCTATGAGAGATGACTGGCTAAAACACATATTGCATTTCGAATAGTGTACCTTGTCGGGCTGAGGTTGCTGGTGTGTAGCACCCCGAAGGGTACTCTATAAGAGATGAACGGCTAAAACATGTAATCCTGAATAGTGTGCCTTGTCGGACTGAGGTGCTGGTGTGTAGCACCCCGAGGGGACCTCTATGAAGGATGGTGGTTCTGAGTGTGGCCATCCTAGACAGTTATGGGATGTGTGCCAACTCGTTCTACACAGCTTATGAAAGATTAAAGCAAGATTAAAGCAACGAACAGCAAATAAGTACAACTGAGTGATAGAAACTGCATGTGTTAGGGTGATTGCATTGTGTAGTGTCGCATTTGTATTCCCTACTTGCTAAGCATTAGGCTTATGTTTTGTGTTCTATGGTGTAGGTAACGAAGCGGTTACAGGTGAGCTAAGCGAGTGAGTCAGGACTTGGATGCAGTCGGAGACGCACGGGGCATGCCGGTGCGGGCAGTTGTCGGGGTGCCTCGACTATGGTCTTCGGAAAGATGTGGGTGGAACAGTATTTTGGGTCGTGTATAATTTACATTTATTTTGATGGTTGTAGAGTTGCCTTTTTGGCTGATGTGTTTTGAGAGTTCTTGTATAGCTATGTGGGTTTATTGTATATAGTCATAGTTATGGGTGATGTGTTGCCCTATATTTCGGATTTTCTTCACTTAGGATGTTAGTATTATAGTTTCCATCTTTACTACTATTTGAAGATTTCGTATGTTGATTGCTGGTAGTTAAGTAAGAGTATTCTGGATTTGTTGGGAATGTATTTAGTTGCAGGTACCTAGCATTTTAGAGGCACCATTTACAGGCGTACTTGCCGAAATTTTCGGAAAGGACGCCGTGGTGCTTAATGGTTAGGAGTAAGGGAATTAGTGAGTCTAGGCAGCTAGGTATGACGTAAGTGAGTTTTGAGATATTTAGTTTTAAATTCAGCTGTGTCAGTCCTAATTTATGATTTAGGGTTTATAATAATTATTTTAAATTAGGTTTTAACTTAGGATTGGTCAGCAAGGTAGCGCACCGAGCCAGGGTGGGTTCGGGGGCGTTACACACTTAATCACCCATAAGTTAGGCTTCCCTTCCTTTCTGACTTGTTCTTATATTCGGACTTCCCCGATTGAAGCCTAATTCAAGTCCTCAATTTCCTAATGAAGTACTTCAAGGTTTTCTTCCATCGAAGTTTCTCTTAGCCATTTCTCTAGATCGCATCAATGTTCAAGCATCTTAACAGTCTTATTAACTATTCCAATGCGAGCGTCCCCACTAAAATTTTCTCTCTATATTTCGCAAGCTATGTCATCGAAAGTACCTTATGGTTTCAACGAGTCCAACAGGGAGCTAACGTCGCTGCTCTCATAAGATCCTCATTCCTTTATGAACATGATTCCATAAGCATCGTATCTCATTCTAAGCTTCATCATCGAGCTCTATCACTATGTCCTTAACTAAAATTCTTATACTATCTATGCTATGCTCACTTGTCTAACTTAGATTTCCATTAACTCCAAGTACCATCAAGTCCATGATTCCACCATCGATGTGCTCTAAACTATACACTCTAATCTTAGGTCATTGTGTACTTATTGGTCTCGACTTGTTAAATACGAGTCAAACTTCTCAGAAATTTCTAACTTAGCCTCACTTCTAAATTTACTTAAATGGTTGTCATGAAAATTCTCATTCTCCTTATCTGATAATCGCGAATTTCACCGTTGAGCTAAACTTTTAATCTTAACTCTTCATTTAATTCAACGATCCCCTGCACCTATTTTTAATTTTGCATAAGGATTTCTTCAAGGTTACTCAATGGTTTATCTTCTTTCATTTCTCCTAGTCGGGTTCTAAATATTCCACTTGGCTCCCGTACCGTGACTCATCCAACAATCTTCTTGTTTGCAAACTTGTTGTAGACAAGTTCACGCCCTCGATTCCAATCTCCTCAACTCCCAAATCTTACCCTAACGGTCTTATCAACTGTTGCTAGGTCTCCAATTCACGACTCCCTGCTGCTACACCTTCATGTAATACATATACTTAAGCTTCCTAATATTGCTCGGGTTGAATGAAATTCAAAGATTTCTATATACTTTTGGGTCGTAACACAAACTTTTGCATAAATTCATATCCTAAAGTTACAACTATATGGTCCTTCAATTATTATCTTCGTCTGAATACTTTTAACTTCATGCTGATCTAATTTATAAAAGTTCCTACTTTGTTCTCTATTCACTTAGACATACTAACGATGTCTCAAGGAACTAGAGTATCCCCCTAATAGTAACCAAATTCTAAGTGCACAATCATACCCTCAAATCCTCACTCTAGCCTACCCTTTTATTCTAATGCTCTCTATTTCACTAACTACAATCTTAGTATTATACCTGCAATAATGGAAGGCTTGTGATAACCTAGATGTGTAAGTATGGTACGATGGCTGCACGAACCGGAACCCGGATGGCGGTACGTCCGCGCGGGCGAACCGGAAGGTGACAGGTCGTAAAGAGGGGGTCGTCACAATCCCACATCGCTTGGGGAAGTATGTGGAAATGAAACATATGTAAGAGATCCCTCCCAACATAGCAAGACGCGTTTTGGAGCTCAATTGATGACGGATCCCATAAGAACTCCGAAGTTAAGAGGGCTTCGGCGAGAGTAATTCCAGGTTGGGTGACCTTCCGGGAAGTGCTCTCGCCAAACAAAGCCGTGAGGGGAGGATATTGGGCTGCGGCCCAATCCCCGGAGCGGACAATATCTTGCTGGGAAACGGGGTCGTTACAAATGGTATCAGAGCCTGTACCCAACCGGAAATGTGGCCAACGAGGACGTTGGGCCCCCGAGGGGGGGTGATTGTGATAACCTAGATGTGTAAGTATGGTACGATGGCTGCACGAACCGGAACCCGGATGGCGGTACGTCCGCGCGGGCGAACCGGAAGGTGACAGGTCGTAAAGAGGGGGTCGTCACAATCCCACATCGCTTGGGGAAGTATGTGGAAATGAAACATATGTAAGAGATCCCTCCCAACATAGCAAGACGCGTTTTGGAGCTCAATTGATGACGGATCCCATAAGAACTCCGAAGTTAAGAGGGCTTCGGCGAGAGTAATTCCAGGTTGGGTGACCTTCCGGGAAGTGCTCTCGCCAAACAAAGCCGTGAGGGGAGGATATTGGGCTGCGGCCCAATCCCCAGAGCGGACAATATCTTGCTGGGATAAGGGGTCGTTACAAGGCTGGGCCTCGTCATCAACGTCACCAGGCTCTATAAACGCAAAGACCCTCGGGATAACCCTTTTCTTGTCACCACCCTGTCTGTCACGGCATAATGGTGGGCAATCCCTGACATAATGGCATGTTCCTCCGCATCTATAGCACCTATCCGTGCCCATTCTGTAATCACTGAAATGCTCCTTCTGACATATAGAACACAGGGGCTTTTGAGTAGCTCCTTGCACCTGCTTTCCTTTACCCTGGTCATTGTTTCCCGCATACGGCCTTTTAACACCTCTTTGTTGTTGTCCCTGTGGTTGCCAATCTCTGTTCTGATGTTAAGGTTGAATTTCTCGAAAGAACCCTCTAGCTGGCTCCCTCGGTTTGACGGAAGTTGGTTCAGCGGCTTCAATCTCTAGCACCTTCGCCACAATCTCAGCATAGGGCACGTTCCGCACCCCTGATATGATGACATTCTTCCGAATCTCTTGATTTAGCCCTTGCATGAATCGGCGTACCTTGTCTTCATTAACAGTGACCTGGCGTGGTGTGAACTGGGACAAGGCCTCAAATCTTCTAACATATTCAGCAACTGAGCCAGCCTGCCTCAATTGCATGAACTCCATTAATTTTGCTTCCCGTACCGTGTGGCTAAAATACTTGTCATAAAATATTGTTTTAAACCGCTCCCAACTCATCACGGTTATATCTGTAGTTGTCTTGATTGTATCACACCAGAAACGAGCATCCAGTGCCAAGTGATAGCTGACAAACGCGACTTTCTCCCCATCCTCGATACTCGCGTAGGCCAACATATCTTCCATGGTTCGAATCCACTCCTCGGCTAAAGAGGGATCTAGAGATTGACCGTTGAACATCGGGGGTTGTAGCCTTTGAAATCTCTCCATTCCTCGATACTAGGAGGCACCACCTCCTGAGTTCTGTTGCCCTCACGGTTAATTAGCGTGTCAAGCTGTTGAGACTGTCGATCTATATGTTGAGCCTGTCGTTCTACTTGTTGGGATTGTAGGGCAATGAAGTCTCTAAGTTGGTCTATGGTGTCATCCCTATCGTCTCTATCGTTCCCTCGACGCACCATTTTGTACACCTATAAAGGTTAAAGACAATAACTCTAAGAAACAAAAACAAATAAAGCATATAATGCACTTACAGTTTGAAGAAGCATGTCCGTGAAGTGGCTTGCGTAGTCGAGCAGTCTGCAGAACCGATTTTAAAACCCGGGAGCTCTGATACCAACTTTAATGACCCTAATATCTTATTCCTCAAAATTCTCGTAAAATTTGAACTTAATTATTACCCTCACCTGTTCTCACTTAAATCATTTTCATTTTTCTTTTATTTCATTTTTCATTCGTTCATCATTTGTCCATTCGTTTTCTTTCGTTTCACTCGTTAGAGAATGGACTCGAGCATTACAATCCATATCTATCGACATTTTGGTTCTAACTTATAACATACCCAAATGATCGTCTAGAATACTAAACCTAGGTAGCGGATGACTATTGTGTGTGGAAAACTCGTTATAAAGTAAAACTAACCAAATCTCCAAGTTTGACACCTTATGTGGTAGGGGTCGACACTTCAAAGGTCTATTTCCTCTCGGGTTGCATCCTTTTGTAAGTTCGGTCGACACCTCGTCTAAAGGGTCGACACTTCAAAGACAGTTTTACACTCGGGTTGGACTCCTTTGTAAGTTCGATCGACACCTTGTCTGACGGGGTCGACCACTTCAAAGACAGTTTTGCTCTCGGGTTGCATTCCTTTGTAAGATCGGTCGACACCTTGTTTGAGGGGGTCGACACTTCAAAGACAGTTTTGCTCTCGGGTTGCATTACTTTGTAAGATCGGTCGACACCTTGTCTGAGGGGTCGACCCTTTGCCTGGCAAGGTGTCTACCCCTGCAGGCACAGGTCTACCCCTGCAAAGGCAATTTTTTACATTTTGTACATAATCAACACCTCCAATCACCTCCAAACTTAACCAACTCTACCTTTTCAATATCAATTCCATCACCATCCATAAACCGAACATTCAATCTCATCAAATCCCGACACAAAACAACATATTCATCTCCAAAATATCCAAACTCATTCCAAATCATCATAATCCATTTCCATTTCATCCAAAACCTACCCCAAACATCCATACTAAGTCTATTTCATCAAAATGTCATTTTATCCATCAACGTTCGTCTATACATAGCGGAAAGCTAACAACATTCGTCAAATAGGCATCCTATACATACGTTCACAAACTATCCAAAATAATCATTCAGACCCCAAGCATTCTAAAATGAGTTCTATACAATTCATCCAATAACATTGCCCATCAGCCCGTTTTCAACCCAAAATAACCCAAAATACATAAGCTACGGCTCCCACGGGTCGAGTGTGCATCGACTATGCTAACCGCTACCCGAGCATCCTCCTTCAAGATGCAGGCTCGTTAGGTGTAGGGAAATCCTCCTCACCTCGTTCTAAAACACCTACAACATAGAAATAAAACGTGAGCTAGAGGCTCAGTAAGTCTACGTGAATGACAATGTATGCAATGCATGTGTAGTTCATAAAACCATGATGTTCTTTTATCCTTTTCACCATTTATACCTTTTCATTTTTCCTTTTCATGACCTTTATTTTTACCTTTTCGTGTTTCCTTTTCGTTTACTTTTCGTGTTTTCTTTTCATTTACCTTTCCTTTTCCTTTTCCTTTTCCTTTTGTTTTACCTTTTCGTTTCCTTTTGTTTTCTTTTTTTGTTTACCTTTTCGTTTACCTTTTCGCGTTTCCTTTTCATTTACCTTTTCGTTTTCCTTTTCGTTTACCGTGAGGCTGCAAAAAAAAAAAAAAAAAAAAAAAAAAAAAAAAAAAAAAAAAAAAAAAAAAAACTTCCTCCGTGGTTCCCTAAGGTACGTAAGGGAAGGAGTAGAGACCTAGCTTTCCCATTCCTTTCTTCAAAATGGAGCTAAATACCTTGTTTATCATCTAGACGCGACGTAAGAAAGTAAGGTGTAAGTCACAGACTCCATGAACAGTCCTCATTTCATTCCCATGTTGATCTTTAGGGAGTTTCTTTCTTAACTGACCGCTTAAACCTTCTCCCTACTTTTGAATCCTTACTATTACTTAGGGCTGGAAAGAAAAGCAAGTTCATAGAATACTAAGAGTGGAAGGTCCAGAGACTCCCTTTTTTTAGGAACTTAGAACTCCCTATGTGCGGGAAAACCCTCCCCCTAGCTGAGATGTCATCAGTTCGTCATTTAGTTGTGTGTCCTAAGTCCTATAATTCCCCCTTCAGGAAAGGATCCCAATTCCTTCTCCTAAAACATTCTATTGGGGTTGGGGGGGTCACTCCTCAGGAAAGATTCTTCATTCCGAGTTTGCTTTCTTTCCCGCTCTTGTTTCACCTTTGACCTCCTGCATTTCCCGGAAATGCCATTCCCATCCGCTAAAAA
>CM039509.1:35510546-35525862 GCA_022432975.1 Begonia masoniana
CAGTTTGAAATACAGAATACAATGATCTACAAGCTCTCAAAACAGAATCTCAAGTTTTGGAGTAGAGAGGTGTAGATTGCCAACTTCAAGTAATAATTTTCGCACCTAGGGCTCAGAATTCAAAATGGCAAAAAGTCTTCCTTCGTGCTCTGAGCTCAGCTTAAATACTCTGCTTCCTCTTATCGGCTAGCTTGCATGCTCCCTGTATTCCAATAAGAGAAGTTTAGTTACCGTTGGAGCAGCTTCCGTACAAGTTCAGGTAGCCGTTGCCGTTTGTAGTTGCAAATCGTCGTCGCCATTAATGTTCTGGAGTTATGGCTGAAAACGACGTCACTGTAGCTTCGCGGCTAATTTGAATTCTGGCGGAAGACAAAGCTGACTTATAGTCTTGAACCGCCAACGAAGATGAAGCTTTAAACCCTTGAACCGGCGTCGGATGATGAAGCTCTAATGCTTGAACCGGCATCGGATGATTGATTCATAGTTGTCTTCCGCCTTTGTCGTTTTGTGGCCGGAAGAGCATTTTATTGAAGTCATCCGCCTTTGTCGTTTTGTGGCCGGAAGAGTAATTTGGTTTACTCATCCGCCTTTGTCGTCTAGCGAGCGGTGGACTGATTCTTTTCGCTCATCCGCCTTTGTCGTCTAGCGAGCGGTGGACTGATTCTTTTCGCTCATCCGCCTTTGTCGTCTAGCGAGCGGTGGACTGATTCTTTTCGCTCATCCGCCTTTGTCGTCTAGCGAGCGGTGGACTGATTCTTTTCGCTCATCCGCCTTTGTCGTCTAGCGAGCGGTGGACTGATTCTTTTCGCTCATCCGCCTTTGTCTTTTAGCGAGCGGTGGACTGATTCTTTTGCTTAACACATTTCAGCCCTGTACACTTAATCATATGCATTAAAAACTAAAATACCCTTTTTAAGGGTATCTCCAACAAATCTAACTCAAATGCATTTCATTAAATTCAATTAATAAACATAATCAAATTACAATATTAAGCAGACAAATTCATCATCAAAACAAATTAAGACTTAAACATTATTTAAGTCAACAATCTCCCCCTTTTTGATGATGACAACCTATCAAAATACGTATAACTCCCCCATAATCTAAGCTCCCCCATAATATATGCATCTGATAACAAAAGAACAAACAGAGAGCATATCCAGAACTAAATCAGACAACACATTTTGCATACAACACATTTTGCATACATGTCTCCCCCATTGACATTATCAAAAACAATAAACAGAGAAAGACAGCAGAAAACATGGCATTCAACACAAGAATATTAAAAAGGAAAGAGTTCCTGATTCAAAATAGAGATCTATAAGGAAAATGTATACAGATAAAACAAAATTATCGTTTATTACAGGAATCTAAAAATCTCTTCCAAAAGCATGGATAGCCCAAGAAGGCAATGTGAGTGCAGGATTGAAGTAGGCATCCACTAGAGCTTGAAGATTAGCAATCCTAGTCTCACTGAGGTAGAGGTGCCTGATAGATCACCAAGTCCGTACAGGTATTGGCAATGGGAACTGGTTCTGGAGAAACCACCAGATCCTGACTTGGAGAAGGCTCGATTTGAGGAGCAGCAGGAGATTGAGGCACTTCCAGAGGAGCATAGGAGAGGTATCCATTGGACTGGAGGGCTCTAAGGATGGCTCCTGTACTGAGAGAGCAACAGAAGTAGAGAATGCCAGTTCAGACTCTTGTAAATCCAAAGGCATCACTCTAGAGTCGGTAACAACCTCTGGTCTGGTGAAAGGAAGGAGGAGGTCTTCATATGTAGGCTCAGAAGGTCTGAGAGGAATATGAGGTGCAGGGCAGAGACCCTCAACTTTAGACTGGAGAGCCTTAGGTCACGAGAGAAGATTTTTGTGTGCCTGTCCCATTTCTGATCCATTTGACCCCGTTCCACCACAGCAGCTTCTTGCAAATCCACCTTGAGTTGATTTAACTTTGAATCGAAGTCTGTCTTTAGATTTGCAAGGCATGACTTCAGCTCAAGTACTGTTCCTCACTGATAGATGATCTCCTCTTATAAAGGATAGAGTGGCAGGAGTGACAGTAGGAATTGGTGAGGTCACTTGAACTGTAAGAGGTAGGGAACTATTGGAGCAGGGAGAAGGACTGGAGACACTGGTTGTTGAACCGTGGGAGGAAGGAGAGGTGTAGGAGTAGAAGATTGAGCAATAGGAGACAAAGGAGCATCCACATTATCCTGATCAGACTCTTCTGCCAGGACAAGTTTTCTTTTCCTCCTTGAACAACTTCGGCCTGAGCAGTTTCCAAAAGGGCTGCAGGCAGAGGTGCCAGATGAGGCAGGTGGAGGCAGCGATGGTAAAGAGGGTTGAGCTGGAGGACCATGTTTAATGATTGAGGAAATGGCCCGAAATACCGGAGAGATGGAGGGAGAGCAGGTTGAAGGCAGTCATGAGAGAGTGGAGGTGACGTAGCTAGTGAAATTGGCAGATAAGCCTCAAATTGCTGTGCAGAAGCTATTGGAGCAGGTTGGCTAATCCTTGTAGAGGGGCACGGCGGCTGGTCACAGGTGGAGGACGTTTAGGCCGAGTGACCCTAGGACTAGGAGGGGAAAGATCAAAGGCAGGGATCTCAGAATCACCACCACCTTCATGAACAGATGATTCTGTATCCAAACTCACGTCCTGTTTGCCCTTTTTGGCAGCTTTGACCTTAGCTACCCTCTGCTTGGACTGATCCAAGACAAAAACTCCTTGACGGTTCTTCTTAATTCCCATCCTGGACAAGGTATCCTTGGAGTAATAGCTGGTATGTTTCAGACAGGTGGGATGCTCATCCTCAGGAAATTCAACCTGATTCTTCTGAAAAATCTTCATGAGTAGGAGGTTGTAGGGAAAGGATGTGGTCCCTGACGAAACACTCTGAATCATCCTTCGCAGGATGATGTATCCAATATCTACAGGGAACTTCATATAGATGGCATAAAGGATGACAGGCTCCATGCTGCTAATGTCATCATAATGTCCCCCTTTAGGAATGACATTGTAGCAGATCATTTGATGAAGCAGCCTAGCTCTAATGGTTAGATGCTTGCTTTTGAGAGGGTTTGGAATATTGCTCGGATCTAGAGCAATTTCCTTTAGGAATTGTTGGCCATCAGAAAGCTTTAGGAATGGAATTTCTTGGCCAATAGAATAGATTTTAGGGTGATTATCCAAATGGGGGGCTCCCAAAAGTTCATTGATGGATTTTGAGTTAACTCTATGGTTTTCCCACGCCATGCTTTGAAGAGAGAGTTGTCAGAGTTAGCTGAATTGGATAAACATCCTAATGCTGAGGGAACATAGAAAGATTCAACTTCAACATCCTATTAATCCAATATCTGTCAGGGGTGCTACATGTTTAGAGATACAAGCTCGTCGGGAAACATCCACGAACCAGGAAATCCCCTTCTTAGTCCTTAAAATCGCCGTGATCCCTGATTTAGCAGCCTCATTTATAACATAGAGAGACGGCCAACTATTCCCCGAGAGCACACGACCGGACGAGGATTGAGTTTGGCTTTCTTTTGCTGTGGTCCAGCCTTACCTCGAGACACGAAGCGAGATGATCATGTTCACGAGCTTGTTCCATTGGAGAAATTTTGCGAAGATGACCTAGAGAGAAAGGGTTGGCTATAGAGAATTTACGGCAAGGGCGCGAAAGATGAAGCGTTTCGGAGAGAAAGCCAAGTTTTAAACGAGAGAGAACTACGCCCGACATGCGGAAATCACACGTGTAAGATTGATATTGTCCGATTAAAGACACGTGTTGACAGATTAGAAAATGTATCATCCGGTCAGTGGATGATGTATATCTTCCGGTGAATAGGAAAGAAAAAAAAAAAAAAAAAAAAAAAAAAAAAAAAAAAAAAAAAAAAAAAATTAACGTGTCTCATACTTGAGAAGACCTAATCTTATTTAATACCACAAGGTTTTTCTCACCAAAGGTTTTGTAAAGATATTGCCAATTGAGTCTACAGAATAACAATCTTTAAAGAAATTAACCTTTTTGACAGATCTCTAATAAAGTGATATCTGACATCTATGTGTTTTGTTCTAGAATGGTGAATAGGATTTTTAGAGATGTTTATAGCACTGGTGTTATCACACCGAATAGGAATCCTATTATAAAACAGATTATAATCTTCTAGAGTCTGTTTCATCCATAACATTTGTGCAAGGCAAATGCAGGAGCAATTATTCACTCTTCAGCCGTTGATAAATGCAAAAGAATTCTGTGTCTTTTTTTTTGAAGAATAACCAAGGACACTAGAGACTCTCCTAAGAATTGCAAGTGCCACTGCGTGCTTTTTCTATCAATAGACTACCAGCATAGGCAGAATCTGAATAGCCTACTAGATCACAGGAGGTGCTCCTTGGATACCATAATACTAACTCTGAGTCCCATTAGTATTTGAAAATTCTTTTGACAGCCGATAAGTGAGATTCCTTAGGGGCAGCCTGAATCTCGCACACAGACAAACACTAAAGAGTATATCTGGCCTACTAGCAGTCAGATACAATAGAGAACAATTCTTACCACGATATTTCTTGATATCTACACTTATACCAATTTCATCCTTGTCCATTTAGTAGTGGTACTCATGGGAGTTTTAGAAGATTTGACAGCTTCTAGACCGAATTTCTTAAGAAGTTCTGGATGTCTTTTTCTTGACAGAAGAAAATTCCATCAGAAGATTGACTAATCTGGAATCCTAAGAAAAACTTTAACTCCCCCATCATACTCATCTCGAATTCACTTTGCATGAGGGATGAAACAGCATTACATTTGACCTTAGTGAGCCAAAGATAATGTCATCGACATAAATTTGAACCAACAAAATGTCCTTCTCCTTTTGCATGGTAAACAGCGAGTGAATGGAGTTACCTTATTGAAGTCCTTTCCTCAGGAAGTTCTCACATCTGGCATACCAAGCTCTAGGCGCCTGCGTAAGTCCATAGAGAGCTTCCTAAGTTCTGAAGACTCATGGTTCAGGTTATCAAGGCTTACGTTAGGGAGATACATTTTATGAAAGATAAATTAATATAAATTGACCCTAGTTAGCAAACTCTTGGAGTTCTATAATACGGGAAACCAGACAGGAGTTTGAAGTTGGGAACAAATTTTCGGAAGACACCCTAGACCATCGAAATGTCATTAACATGTTTACGAAGATAAGTGTGGATACCAAAAGTGGTATATTTTAGAATTATGTAGAGTTAGAAGTATTGAAATGTAGATTGTATTCGAGTGTCTATCTTAAGTAAATTGTTAAGGGGATTTGAGATATTGAGACAATAATTGGTATTCAGTGGGGAAAAATTCGGAATGAACTTTATGCACGAAAAAACCAAGAGGGGAGCCTGGACTAAGTGAGAGGAAGTTGTAATTTTGATGATTGTCAAATTAAGTGAGGTCGGTCAACAATGGTAGGGACTATTAAGTGAGAATGACCCAAACTACAGTTATAGAGAATTGACAACCCTTGATGAATGCTCGAGACTATAATGTTGAATGCAACAATGAGGACTAGTTGTGGAGTGAATGGATAAAGAAATCCTCATTAAAGAACCATGGAAATGTAACCTTGGTATATGATTAATGATAGAGATATCTAATTAGGATAGTGATGAATCGAACAAAGAATTGTATTCAAGGAATACATGAGTGGTTGAGTGTTAGAGTACGTGGTTAGAATGATTATAAATTTGGAGATCAATGTGTGGTCAACACCAGTGGATGACTCAATGAAGGACGAGAGTGGATACACAAAAAGATACGACCAGCACGGTATAGGAGAAGAATTAGTGAAATTAGATTGGTTAAATGCTGGGCTTTTGGTGTTACTTGACCTAGGAATTTAGAACCAAAAACCTAAATGTGGGAATAGAAACCTAAATGTCTTGATTAAGTATCGAAAAGTCTAGTCTTTTGAATTGCTGTGATGTTCTAAGGTTTAGAGTAATGCACATTATGTTAGGAGGTATATTGAGTTAGAATGAGTGCGTACCATTGTAGAAAGGTAACGGGTAGGAGACTGAAAGTAAGAGTGTTAAGTGAGCTACAACAAGTTAGCAAACAATGAGGTTACTGGGTGACTTGTTGTAAAGAGAGTTAGTAGATTAGTTTAGAACCCGAGTTTGAAGAGCAAAAGAGAGTATACATTTTAGAGAGAATCTCCCGAGGAAATTAGATAATTGTATTAGTGTTGAGAAACAAATTGGGAAAAAGATTAGAAGTAGTCTGGACCTTAAGTATTAGTAGTGTGCGAATTGGGAGAATATAGAACTTTGAATAAGAAGAACAAAAACTTGCACAAAACATTCAAGTGTGTTAAAAGTAATGTTAAGTTAGAAAGTTTCGAGGGTTCGACTCGTATGTAACGAAATTGAAACCGTTGATGTAGCTCAGGATCGAGTCAATAAGTTTAAGAGTGGATAAACTTAAGTATAAGATGTCAGTTAAAACTCGAGCGTTAGTAGAGCATGGGTAAGAAAATAGAGCTATGGAGTAAAAGGTAAGTGAGCAGATTAATTAATTTTATTAGAGGATTAAGATATGAAGGTTAAACCATAGGAATTTAGTATTCCGTGTGAGACTAAGGAATTTAGAAGATATTGGATAGGAAGGAAAGAAAATTCACACGGAGATTATAGGACTGAACTTAGGTGTAAGGTTGATTCGGGAAGATTAATGGAAGTTTTCAATTGAAAATATTGGGATCAAATTTGAAGTGCAGGTACACCATTTAGGTTGTGGAGTGAAGTGGAGAGAATGAGGTAGTTGACTTAAAAGTTTAATAGTGTTTGGTGATGACTGAAGTAAAATTTAGACAAATTGAGCGTAGTGAACATAATTTTGAGAACAAATTTTACCTTTGGGAGCATAATTGATAGATTTAAATAGTGAGAACTTTGAATAGGTACTCATGTAGAATGACTAATAAAATATTGTGATGGTTCGAGGTAAAGTGAGAGTGATAAGTTTGGAATGAGATGTTAGAGTAAAGCAAAAAAAAAAAAATTTTAGAAGTTGAGGATTTAGGGTAAGATGTTTATTTATTGAGTTCTTGGTGTACGACATTGTGGTATATTTGGAGAATGGAGGTTATATAAGTATTTGACGAACTTTGGGTTAGAAAAGTAAGTAACTAAATGAACTTAGGTAAAGGAAAAGTTAAAGTAAGAAATAAGTGGAAAAGTTTGAAAATATAGGTGAAAATTGAATTAATTGAAGTTAATAGATGTATGGATATTCAAGTTATGGAGTGCAAACTTTGGTGAAGTCACATTTTGAGAGATGAAGGAAGTGTCATTGCCCGATAAATTATTTAGGTCGTAGCATAGTTGAGATTCAGCATGGCAACCCACATAATAGGAGGATAGAGTGGGAATGAATAAGTGGAAGAATCACTAAGGTACGTCAAATTCTGAGAACAAAATTTTTATAAGGACAGTGGATTGTAACTCCCATAAATTTTTTTATGAAGTGTATGGCCTGCAGATTAGATGATGTGGTGTGTTTAACATTTATTGTAGAGTTTTCTAAGCTCTTGAAGATAAAAGAAATTTGAAGTGAAATTATAATGAAAATTGTTAAGTGGGATTTGTTTATTATTGGTTATTATAAAAATTTATGTAAGGGTAAATTTAATTAATGAAAAGTGAAGGAAAGGGAGGCATTGACGTTGGAGGAAAGAAGAAAAGGTGAAGTGTGGTGAGTTTATAAAATTTTAAACATTTGTGGCAAAAATTAAAAGAGAAAAGTGTTTTAGGTTAAAAGGTGATTTTTCTTTTTTTCCCCTTCATCCTTCCACGATTTTCCCTACCTCCATATTCGATCCTTCTCCTCCAATTTCTTCCATTTGTGCATGGTGTTTTTGAGGTAAAATTGATTGGATTTTTATTTTTACACATTTAAGGGTTGAATTTTTGAGTTTTGAATGACTTTTGGAGGGATTTGGTTAGGGTTTGGAAAACCCTAACCATGAAGTCCGAAAATTGTATTTCTCTTAGCTAGTTTCTTCCTAATGGATGGTTTAAACCCTTAATGATGCTATTTTAGGTTGTTTTTAGGAAGAGATTGAAGATTGGAAGTGAGTTATGGAAAAACTGGTTTTTAAATCAAAGGGTGCCGGTTCTACTTCTGTATTTTCGATCTAGCCATTGTGTTTGGTTGTTGAATTTAAGTGTTTCAATGGATAGCATATGTGTAGAGGTTTACGGATTGGGGTGGCACGTCGAAACCCGTTGAAAAATGAATAAGTTATGGCCGATTAAAGTTGGATGATGAAAAGTGCGAGGAATTTCGGGTTTTGTTGTACATTTGGTTAACATATGTCCTTAGCTTTATCTTAGGCAAGTTTTTAGAATTCTTAGAGTGTGCTAAGTTAATTTCCTTATATTGTTAGGTTGTCGAGCGAGTAAGTTAACTGGACGAAGTGAACAGACACGTGCCGAGCAGTCAGGTAAGTAGATGAATGTTTTGTTGCCTTAGGTCTACACCATGGAACGGTAGGATTTAATGGTCGGTGGTTTTGTTTCGCGTTGTGTTGTGTTTCATATTCTCTTGGCATGCATCGTGGTTTAAAATTACAAAAAACACGAGGTTCTTGCATTTGCAAGCATCAAACGTAATCAGATAAAAAGAATGAGAAATCTTAAGGCATTGGGAGTATGAATTCCTAGACGGTCATAGGATTTTACGACCAAGGCGGATAAAATCTTAAGGCATTGGAAGTATGAATTCCTAGATGGTCAAAAGATTCTACGACCAATGCAGGTAAAATCTTAAGGCATTGGGAGTATGAATTCCTAGACGGTCATATGATTCTACGACCAATGCGGGTAAAATCTTAAGGCATCGGGAGTATGAATTCCTAGACGGTCATAGGATTCTACGATCGATGCGGGAAAGTAAAATTGGTGGCCTTCCTAAACGGTCATGGAACCGTGCCATCCGGTTTTGCTAAGGGTGGGTCGATGTGTGGCCATCCTAGACGGTCATGGGATGTGTACACAATTGATTCACATGGCCTATGAACATATTAATACAATAAAAAGGAAATTAGCACAACTGTAACACCCGAGTTACCGGCCAGGTGATTTTCTTAACTGTATTAACAGTCATAGATATTTAATCTTCGTAGTTTAGGATTTATGCCAAGCTTAATTAATTACATGTGGATCTAAACTAGGTCGAGTGGCAAAGTTGTAATAATGGAGGATTAAGGCCAGTATTTAAGGAAAAAGGATAGCATTCAAACCTCATTTAAACCCCTGTAGCCGACACTTTCCTCTTCGGCGATTTCTTCTCTCCCAAGCTCTTGCTCTCTGTTATCAGTATCTTCCTCGCCGATGACCGGTTTCTAGCCCGCATTCCTCTGCGAATCCGCACCCGAGGTATGAAATGGACAATGTAGTTATCTGTTAGTGTTTGGAGCTCTGTTTTCAGCTCGGCATTTGAACTCGGATTTTATCAATGGCCGAGTAGTATTAGAACATTTTAGAATCTGAGAGTAATAATGTCAACCCGAATCGATTCTGGACATCTTAAGTAACCAACTCAGATTTAATCGATAGTAGAACCTGTTTGTTTTATTTTGGATTTCAGATTCTGCACAGTATATCAAACCAAGGATTCGGGAACGACTTTAGCTAATAGATCCTAGGATGATTTATGAGTAGAGTTTAGGATTTTGATTTAACTGCTGTAATGCACATGTTTTAGGTGAAGAAGTTGAAGAGAAGAGGTCTAGATTTGCTAAGGAGACCAGGTAAGTGAATGTATAGGTTTCTCGGTCATTAGGACCCTACATCAGAGGATACTAAGTAGAATGTTATATGATGATTTGAAACTCCCTTATGCTGATGTCTAGTGTTCTTGATGACGTTTAGTTTGTAAGTAATATTTCATGATGGATAATGCTCTGCTCTGTAGCTTGATGTTTTGAGAGTTTCCATGTTCATGCATCATGAAAGTTTTATGCATATGAAAACGTTTTATAAGCAAGTTTTCTCATGAACAAGACAAGATGATAAAATCCCTGCAACGTGGTTGAGTGAGGGTTGGGGGTGGTTCGACGTATGTCACAGTCCAAAGAAGGACATATGTATACGACCCGCAGTAGGGACCATGATCAAAATCACTGTCGAACCCCCTTTACCGGCACAAATCCTCTCTCATTCCACACAACTTAAATGATGGTTATGAACAATGATTATGAACAATGAACACGAATGATGAACATGAATCATGATTATGAATGATGATTATGAACAAGAAAAGACTTATGACCATGTTTTTCTCTGAATTAAGCATTCATGCACTCATGTTAGTGTTGCGTTCCTTACTAAGCATTAGGCTTATAGTTTACCCTTATGATGTAGGTGAAGAGACTACAGGTGAAGATACTAATTTCAAAGAGGATATCTAAAGCTGGTTACTGGAGGATACTCAAAGTGACAGTGCGGGACTGGAAAGGCGATTATGACCCCTGGTTATTGCTCCCTTATGTCAGTAAGAATATAAGAACTAGAATTATGTAGGATAGTGTTAGTATTGTCTGAGTTAACTTTTGAGTCTGGGATTTGATATGTGGATATGTTCCCTTTTAAAGGATTTTTGTCATGCAAGTCTTCCGCTATTTATACTCTTAATGAATTTGTTATACCAGTAAGAGCCTTTCTTAGCTAAGTTGGGTTATGTGAAAGTTGGATGAATCTTTTAGGTAGGAGTTTTCTGCCAGAAGATGTGTTTTTCTTCTATCGGTAGAAGTAAGTATATTTTGTCGTCTAGCGATCGGCAGATATAGAGTGTTTAGCCATCAGATGATGGAAGTGCTATTTTGTCGTCTAGCGATCGGCAGATGTACAGTGTTAGCCATCGGATGATGAAAGTGCTATTTTGTCATCTAGCGATCGGCAGATGTAGAGTGTTAGCCATCGGATGATGAAAGTGCTATTTTGTCGTCTAGCGATCGGCAGATGTAGAGTGTTAGCCATCGGATGATGAAAGTGCTATTTTGTCGTCTAGCGATCGGCAGATGTAGAGTGTCTAGCCATCGGATGATGAAAGTATAGTTTTGTCGTCTAGCGATCGGCAGATGTAGGGTGTTAGCCATCGGATGATGAAAGTGCTATTTGGTCGTCTAGCGATCGGCAGATGTAGAGTGTTAGCCATCGGATGATGAAAGTGTTATTTTGTCGTCTAGCGATCGGCAGATGTAGAGTGTTTAGCCATTGGATGATGAAAGTATAGTTTTGTCGTCTAGCGATCGGCAGATGTGGAGTGTTTAGTGATCGGATGATATAGAACGTCTAAGCTATCGGAAGATGTCTTAGATGAACACGTGAATTTCACATGTCTATCGGTAGATGTTTTAATTGGTCACAAGAGATGCACGTGATTGTCGGTCGATGCGAGTATTTGCATCTGCCGATAGGTGTTTAAATGAGTCATGTTGGGTGCACAGTGCCATCCGGAAGACTCAATGTCAATCGGCTGATGCATGCAGACCCATGCAACTTGTACGTCGATCGGGAGCACGTACGAGGGACTAATTTTCCATCTGTTAAGTTGAAGTCTTTAAGCCTGTTAGGTATACTGTTATCGAAAAAAAAATGAGAAGGAGAAAAAAGTTCAAATATGAATTAAAGTTTTAAGACAAGTAACAAATTACGTGGCGATCCTCCCCGGGTCGTTACAACAACTGAGAGTTAGAAACTGCATGTGATAGGATTGGTGGAATAGTGTGTTGTTTGCATTCATTATTTCCTACTTGCTAAGCATTAGACTTACTTTTTGTGTTATGTGGTGTAGGTGACGAGGTATATACAGGTGAGGTTGATGGGGAAGCTCAGGCCTAGGAGCAGTCGGAGATTCAAGGGCACACCGGTGCAGGTAGTTGTCGGGGCGGCTCGACCTTGTTCTTCGGGATGTGTGGTTTTGAAATATTGATTTGGTTTGATTAGATTTTATCTGGTGTGAATTTCTAATGGTTTTGGAAATACTTGTGAATATGGATTTGATAGTTTTATAAATTCTTGATTTCAGGGTTATGGTTTTATAAAATTTCAGTTGTTACTCTGTTCGTTTTGTTTCGTATAATAAACAACGTCGGGTTTACTTGTCTCTATGTTTTCTCTAACCGTTTGAAGTCAGTTTTCCAAGAAGTCGGGAATGTCGGGAATATCTGGTAAAACTTTTGTGTGATTTGGAAATGTTTGGCTTGGATAAAAATTGAAGAAAAGTGGAAAAGGAAGCTGATGGCCGAGACAAGGGCGCGCTGGGCCGAGAATGCGCGCGCAGAGGACATGCTGGGCGTGCGCAACACCCAGGGCTGATCGATCGGCGTTGTGCGCCGATCGATCGTTACCTCGGCACTGTTGCTGCCTGGCAACCCGAGAAGTCGCCGATCGATCGGCACCTCGCGCGCACGAGGGTCGCTGCTGCATGCGCGGTGCGTGCTCCCGCCGACTAGAGCGAACCAGACTATTTTTTTTTTAATTTTTGATTTTCAAATATGTTTTAACCCTAACCTTTTTCAACATGGCATGAATTTCACGCACGTTTCCAAACGTTGTTAAGGGTTCGAAAAACCAAAAAACCAAGTCAAAAAATTATTGATAACTATTTTAAATTTCGTTGTAAACGTGGTATGGGTTAGCAAAGTAGCACACCGAGCCGGGGTGGGTTCAAAGGCATTATACAGTCCATCCATGAATTGGTGCACATTGTCTTCGTTCTTTCTCACAAGATGTAGTGCAAACCTAAACAGGGCTTCAAACTTCCTTATATAATCTATAACGACCCCTAATCTCAGCAAGATATTGTCCGCTCTGGGGAATGGGCCACATCCCACTATCCTCCCCTCACGGCTTTGTTTGGCAAGAACTTCCCAGAAGGTCACCCAACCTAGAATTGCTCTCGCCGAAGCACTTTTAACTTCGGAGTTCTTATGGGATCCGTTGCTAATTGTGCTCCAAAACGCGTCTTGCTATGTTCGGAGGGTCTATTTACATATGTTTCATTTCCACGTATTTCCCCAAGTGATGTGGGATTGTGATGACCCCCTTTTTAACACCCGTCACCTTCCGGTTTACCCGCGCGGACGTACCGCCATCCGGGTTCCGGTTCTCGCAGCCATCGTATCCATACGTGCACATTCGGGTCATCACAATCACCCCCCTCGGGGGCCCAATGTCCTCGTTGGCCACATTTTCAGTTGGGTACAGGCTCTAATACCATTTGTAACGACCCCTATTCCCAGCAATATATTGTCCGCTCTGGGAATTGGGCCGCAGCCCAATATCCTTCCCTCACGGCTTTGTTTGGCGAGAACTTCCCAGAAGGTCACCAACCTGGAATTGCTCTCGCCGAAGTACTTTTAACTTCGGAGTTCTTATGGGATCCGTTGCCAATTGTGCTCCAAAATGCGTTTTGCTATGTTGGGAGGGTCTCTTTACATATGTTTCATTTCCACATACTTCCCAAGCGATGTGGGATTGTGACAACCCCTTTTTTACGACCCGTCACCTTCTGGTTCACCCGCGCGGACGTACCGCCATCCGGGTTCCGGTTCTTGTAGCCATCGTACCCATACGTGCACATTCGGGTCATCACATAATTAGCCACAGACCATTCTGTCGTAGCTGCAGAAATTCCGCCAACTTAGCCGCCCTCACCTATACGGCTGACATATTTATTGTAGAATACGGTCTTAAACCGTTCACATGTCATCACTGTCACTTCCGTAGTCGCTTTGATAGAGTCCCACCAAAACCGGGCATCCAGTGCCAAATGAAAGGTGACGTATGCGACTTTATCCCCATTCTTTATCTTTGCATACTCCAGCATGTCCTCCATAGTTCGGATCCACTCCTCAGCTAAAGAGGGGTCCGAAGACTGTCCATTGAATATTGGAGGTTGTAACTTTTTGAACCTCTCCATACCAGTGATGGTTTGGAACGACTATCTCTCGGGCCCCGTGATCCTCACGGTTTACTAGCCTCTCAATTTACTGGGCTTGTCTTTCCATATGCTGAGCCTGACGATCCAGCAAATCCATTAGCCTATCCAAGGGTTCATTCCTAGCATCTCTACCTCTGACCATTTTGTAATCCTATAAAAGGTAAAGACAAATAATCCTAAGAAGCCAAAATAAAAGAAAACTCATAACGTACTTACAGTTGAAATGTCTGTGTAGTGGCTTGTGCAGTCGAGCAGTCTACAGAACCAGTTTTAAAACCTGGGAGCTCTGATACCATAACTGTAATGTCCCGTAAATTTCCCTTGTTACTATTCCTAAAAAATCCTGTGAAAATTTGAACTTTTGTTTCATCCTCTAATCTTACTCATTTAAAGATAATTAAATTCATTATGCGGAAGACAACAATTTATCTCGAGTTTCATCAAATGAACAGTTACTGTGACACATCTAAAATAGGATTAGGATGTGTATTGATGCAGAGCGGAAAGGTAATTGCCTATGCCTCTAGACAATTGAAGATTTATGAGCAGAACTATCCGACGCATGACTTGGAATTTGCGGCGGTGGTATTTGCGTTAAAAATGTGGAGGCACTATCTCTATGGTCAGAAGTGTGAATTGTTTTCGGACCATAAGAGTTTAAAATATCTTTTTACGCAGAAAGATTTAAACATGAGACAAAGGAGATGGTTGGAGTTTGTGAAAGACTACGACTTCGAAATTACGTATAATCCGGGAAAGGCGAAAAAAAAAAAAAAAAAAAAAAAAAAAAAAAAAAAAAAAAAAAAAAAAAAATCGTGCACGTGTTTCTTGATGTTCAGTCTGACAAGTGATCTTCCACAGATTTCTGTAAACCTTGTTTATCTCTCATTTCAAAATCAAACCTTGAGTTTAGAACCCCACGAATGAGGCGAGGCTTTTGCCTCTTTCTACCATAGTTAGTTTAATGCAGAATGATCAGATGAAAACAATTACCTTATGCCATAGATAAGGACGAAATTTATCGACTGCAATACAATTGCAAGTAGTTCCTCTCGTTGTAGCATAATTCACTGGGCGTCTTAGGACTCGGCTTGCTAGTAATCGTGCTAAATGTCTTATCCATTGCTTTGCCCTTATACCGCGCCAATTGCGAAATCCTGCATCATCACTCTAACTTCAATAACTTCAATGGGAGATCCCAATCCGGTGCTACCACAAATAGTTGCAGAAGTGACTTCTCTTTTATAATTGAAGCGCCAAACATGCGTCTCACAGGGGAACTCCACCCCTTTTTCGCACCAAATACATAATGGTTTGGTGATTT
>CM039509.1:35525962-35588551 GCA_022432975.1 Begonia masoniana
AACCCGAAATTCCTCGCACTTTTCATCATCCAACTTTAATCGGCCATAACTTATTCATTTTTCAACGGGTTTCGACGTGCCACCCCAATCCGTAAACCTCTACACATATGCTATCCATTGAAACACTTAAATTCAACAACCAAACACAATGGCTAGATCGAAAATACAGAAGTAGAACCGGCACCCTTTGATTTAAAAACCAGTTTTTCCATAACTCACTTCCAATCTTCAATCTCTTCCTAAAAACAACCTAAAATAGCATCATTAAGGGTTTAAACCATCCATTAGGAAGAAACTAGCTAAGAGAAATACAATTTTCGGACTTCATGGTTAGGGTTTTCCAAACCCTAACCAAATCCCTCCAAAAGTCATTCAAAACTCAAAAATTCAACCCTTAAATGTGTAAAAATAAAAATCCAATCAATTTTACCTCAAAACACCATGCACAAATGGAAGAAATTGGAGGAGAAGGATCGAATATGGAGGTAGGGAAAATCGTGGAAGGATGAAGGGGAAAAAAAGAAAAATCACCTTTTAACCTAAAACACTTTTCTCTTTTAATTTTTGCCACAAATGTTTAAAATTTTATAAACTCACCACACTTCACCTTTTCTTCTTTCCTCCAACGTCAATGCCTCCCTTTCCTTCACTTTTCATTAATTAAATTTACCCTTACATAAATTTTTATAATAACCAATAATAAACAAATCCCACTTAACAATTTTCATTATAATTTCACTTCAAATTTCTTTTATCTTCAAGAGCTTAGAAAACTCTACAATAAATGTTAAACACACCACATCATCTAATCTGCAGGCCATACACTTCATAAAAAAATTTATGGGAGTTACAATCCACTGTCCTTATAAAAATTTTGTTCTCAGAATTTGACGTACCTTAGTGATTCTTCCACTTATTCATTCCCACTCTATCCTCCTATTATGTGGGTTGCCATGCCGAATCTCAACTATGCTACGACCTAAATAATTTATCGGGCAATGACACTTCCTTCATCTCTCAAAATGTGACTTCACCAAAGTTTGCACTCCATAACTTGAATATCCATACATCTATTAACTTCAATTAATTCAATTTTCACCTATATTTTCAAACTTTTCCACTTATTTCTTACTTTAACTTTTCCTTTACCTAAGTTCATTTAGTTACTTACTTTTCTAACCCAAAGTTCGTCAAATACTTATATAACCTCCATTCTCCAAATATACCACAATGTCGTACACCAAGAACTCAATAAATAAACATCTTACCCTAAATCCTCAACTTCTAAAATTTTTTTTTTTTTTGCTTTACTCTAACATCTCATTCCAAACTTATCACTCTCACTTTACCTCGAACCATCACAATATTTTATTAGTCATTCTACATGAGTACCTATTCAAAGTTCTCACTATTTAAATCTATCAATTATGCTCCCAAAGGTAAAATTTGTTCTCAAAATTATGTTCACTACGCTCAATTTGTCTAAATTTTACTTCAGTCATCACCAAACACTATTAAACTTTTAAGTCAAACTACCTCATTCTCTCCACTTCACTCCACAACCTAAATGGTGTACCTGCACTTCAAATTTGATCCCAATATTTTCAATTGAAAACTTCCATTAATCTTCCCGAATCAACCTTACACCTAAGTTCAGTCCTATAATCTCCGTGTGAATTTTCTTTCCTTCCTATCCAATATCTTCTAAATTCCTTAGTCTCACACGGAATACTAAATTCCTATGGTTTAACCTTCATATCTTAATCCTCTAATAAAATTAATTAATCTGCTCACTTACCTTTTACTCCATAGCTCTATTTTCTTACCCATGCTCTACTAACGCTCGAGTTTTAACTGACATCTTATACTTAAGTTTATCCACTCTTAAACTTATTGACTCGATCCTGAGCTACATCAACGGTTTCAATTTCGTTACATACGAGTCGAACCCTCGAAACTTTCTAACTTAACATTACTTTTAACACACTTGAATGTTTTGTGCGAGTTTTTGTTCTTCTTATTCAAAGTTCTATATTCTCCCAATTCGCACACTACTAATACTTAAGGTCCAGACTACTTCTAATCTTTTTCCCAATTTTGTTTCTCAACACTAATACAATTATCTAATTTCCTCGGGAGATTCTCTCTAAAATGTATACTCTCTTTTGCTCTTCAAACTCGGGTTCTAAACTAATCTACTAACTCTCTTTACAACAAGTCACCCAGTAACCTCATTGTTTGCTAACTTGTTGTAGCTCACTTACCACTCTTACTTTCAGTCTCCTACCCGTTACCTTTCTACAATGGTACGCACTCATTCTAACTCAATATACCTCCTAACATAATGTGCATTACTCTAAACCTTAGAACATCACAGCAATTCAAAAGACTAGACTTTTCGCTACTTAATCAAGACATTTAGGTTTCTATTCCCACATTTAGGTTTTTGGTTCTAAATTCCTAGGTCAAGTAACACCAAAAGCCCAGCATTTAACCAATCTAATTTCACTAATTCTTCTCCTATACCGTGCTGGTCGTATCTTTTTGTGTATCCACTCTCGTCCTTCATTGAGTCATCTACTGGTGTTGACCACACATTGATCTCCAAATTTATAATCATTCTAACCACGTACTCTAACACTCAACCACTCATGTATTCCTTGAATACAATTCTTTGTTCGATTCATCACTATCCTAATTAGATATCTCTATCATTAATCATATACCAAGGTTACATTTCCATGGTTCTTTAATGAGGATTTCTTTATCCATTCACTCCACAACTAGTCCTCATTGTTGCATTCAACATTATAGTCTCGAGCATTCATCAAGGGTTGTCAATTCTCTATAACTGTAGTTTGGGTCATTCTCACTTAATAGTCCCTACCATTGTTGACCGACCTCACTTAATTTGACAATCATCAAAATTACAACTTCCTCTCACTTAGTCCAGGCTCCCCTCTTGGTTTTTCGTGCATAAAGTTCATCCGAATTTTTCCCCACTGAATACCAATTATTGTCTCAATATCTCAAATCCCCTTAACAATTTACTTAAGATAGACACTCGAATACAATCTACATTTCAATACTTCTAACTCTACATAATTCTAAAATATACCACTTTTGGTATCCACACTTATCTTCGTAAACATGTTAATGACATTTCGATGGTCTAGGGTGTCTTCCGAAAATTTTGTTCCCAACTTCAAACTCCTGTCTGGTTTCCCGTATTATAGAACTCCAAGAGTTTGCTAACTAGGGTCAAATTTTATATTAATTTTATCTTTCATAAAATGTATCTCCCTAAAGGTAACAAAATCTAAGATGTATCTCACTATGGTAACAAAACCCTAGGTATACCATCCTTACCATTTGGCTCACTCATGGCGAGGATTCAGGGTGTCACTTTGATTGGGTCTCTTTTTGCAACTGGGCAATTCTTGGCTATATGCCCGGGTTGGTTGCACTTGAAGTACCGTATAACCTTTGGCTTTGGACAATCCCGGGAAATATGACCAGGTTCAAAACAATTGAAGCAACTACTTGCATATTGTCCACATTTCCCAAGATGAGTCTTCAAACACTTTGGACATTGTGGATATCCTTTCTGTTGTTGCTGTTGCAGTTTCTTTCCTTCTCTTCTATCATTCAAATACCCGCCTGGTCTTTTAGTTCCATGAAACTGTGAGGAAGACTCAGCTAGTTTGACAGACATTATAACCACCCTTCCCACTTCTATTACCTTGTCCACTTCACTTTGTCCACTTCATTAACATAGGATATACAAACTATATCCGATATGTTCACACCCTTAATTTCGTCCCACATCGGTGGATTTAACCCTCTAAATGTCACCCAACTAGAACTCGCTCAAACATTTCCTTGTCCTCCATAATTGATGAGCAATCCAAATAACTCAGTCTGACTAAATCTTCAAGTTCGTTTCTGAGTTGCCTAGGTTCTCCTTCGTTCCTCGACATTTTGATGCTAAACCTGTGCAAGGTTAAAACAATCTAATCTGAGATATATAAATTATCTAAACAAAAGAAATACTTACAGTCGGTGAAGCACGTTGCATGGCGGCCGACATTGGCGGGTAATCCTTCGAGCGACTCGACCACTTTGCTCCGATACCAACTTGTAATGCCCTCAACCCACCCCGGCTCGGTGCATTACTTTTGTAACCCATACCACGTTTACAATGAAATTTTTGATAATTTTTTGACTTGGTTTTCGGATTTTTTGAACCCTAAAAAATGGTTGGAAAATGTGCGTGAAATTCGTGCCAAACGTGTCGAAAAAGGTCGGGTTAAAAAATATTTGAAAATTGAAAATTAAAAAAAAACAAATTGGTCGGGTCGGGGCGCGCGCAGCAGTAACCCTCGCGCGCTACCGCGCGCGCAAGGTGCCAATCGATCTGCGACCTCTCAGGTCGCTAGGCAGTAACAGTGCTGAGGTGCCGATCGATCGGGGCTGGGCGTTGCGCACGCTTAGCGTGTCCTCTGTGCGTGCATTCTCGGCCCAGCGCGCCCCTGTCTCGGCCATCAGCTCCCTTTTTCACTTTTCTTCAATTTTTCTCCAAGCCAAACATTTCCAAATCACTCAAAAATTTTACCAGATATTTCTGATATCCCCAACTTCATGACCCATAAAAATCTTGGAAAACTGACTTAAAACGGTTAGAGAAAACGTAGAGACAAGTAAACCCGACGTTGTTTATTATACGAAACAAAACGAACAGATTAACGATTGAAATTTTATAAAACCATGACCCTGAAATCAAGCATTTATAAAACTATCAAATCCATATTCACAAGTGTTTCCAAAACCATTAGAAATTCACACAAGATAAAAGCCAATCAAACCAAATCAAAATCCCCAAACCACACATCCCGAAGACCCAGGTCGAGGCGCCCCGACAACTGCCTGCACTGGCGTGCCCATGAATCTCCGACTGCTCCTAGGCTTGAGCTTCCCCATCAACCTCACCTGTATATACCTCATTACCTACACCACAGAACATAAAAAGTAAGCCTACTGCTTACAAGAAGGGAATAATGAATGCAAACAACACACAATGCCACCAATCCTATCACATGCAGTTTCTAACTCTCAGTTGTGCTCATTTCCTTTTCATTGCATTAATATGTTCATAAGCCATGTGAATCAATTGTGTACACATCCCATGACCATCTAGGATGGCCACATATCGATCCACCCTTAGCAAAATCGAATGGCACACTTCCCATGACCGTCTAGGAAGGTCACCAATTTTACTTTCTCGCATCGATCGTAGAATCCTATGACCGTATAGGAATTCATACTCCCGATGCCTTAAGATTTTACCTGCATTGGTCGCAGAATCCTATGACCGTCTAGGAATTCATACTCCCGATGCCTTAAGATTTTAGCCGCATTTGTCGTAGAATCTTATGATAGTCTAGGAATTCATACTCCCAATGCCTTAAGATTTTATCCGCATTGGTCGTAGAATCTTATGACCATCTAAGAATTCATACTCCCAATGCCTTAAGATTTGTCATTCTTTTTATCTGATTACGTTTCACGCTCGCAAATGCAAGAAACTCGTGTTTTTTGTAATTTAAAACCACGATGCATGCCAAGAGAATATGCAACACAACACAACGCGAAACAAAACCACCGACCATTAAATCTTACCTTTCCATGGTGTAGACCTAAGGCAACAAAACATTCATCTACTTATCTGACTACTCGACATGTGTCTGTTCACTTCATCTAGTTAACTTACTCACTCGACAACCTAACAATATAAGGAAATTAAATTAGCACACTCTAAGAAATCTAAAAACTTGCCTAAGATAAAGCTAAGGACATATGTTAACCACATGTACAACAAAACCCGAAATTCCTCACACTTTTCATCATCCAACTTCAATCGGCCATAACTTATTCATTTTTCAACGGATTTCGACATGCCACCCCAATCCGTAAACCTCTAAACGTCTACTATCCATTGAAGTACTTAAATTCAACAACCAAACACAATGGCTAGATCGAAAATACAGAAAGAAAACCGGCACCCTTTGATTTAAAAATCAGTTTTTCCATAACTCACTTCCAATCTTCAATCTCTTCCTAAAAACAACCTAAACTAGCATCATTAAGGGTTTAAACCATCCATTAGGAAGAAACTAGCCAAGAGAAAAACAATTTTCAAACTTCATGGTTTGAGTTTTTCAAACCCTAACCAAATCCCTCCAAAACTCATTCAAAACTCAAAAATTCAACTCCTAAATGTGCAAAAATAAAAACCCAATCAATTTTACCTCAAAACACCATGCACAAATGGAAGAAATTGGAGGAGAAGGATTGACTATGGAGGTAGGGAAAATCGTGGAAGGATGAAGGGGAAAAGAAGAAAAATCACCTTTTAACCTAAAACACTTTTCTCTTTTAATTTTTGCCACAAATGTTTAAAATTTTATAAACTCACCACACTTTACCTTTTCTTCTTTCCTCCAATGTCAATGCCTCCCTTTCCTTCACTTTTCATTAATTAAATTTACCCTTACATAAATTTTTATAATAACCAATAATAAACAAATCCCACTTAACAAATTTCATTATAATTTCACTTCAAATTTCTTTTCTCTTCAAGAGCTTAGAAAACTCTACAATGAATGTTAAACACACCACATCATCTAATCTGCAGGCTATACACTTTATAGGAAATTTTTTGGGTGTTACAGACTGAATCTCGAAATCCGAAAGAGTGTTATAGTATCTGAAGTTTTGGGTGTACCTTACGCTAAAATTGCGACTAGAGCTCTAGAATTTGAAGTTGCAAAAATTATATGCATTAAGCCAAGGGAGCCTGCTAGGGGCTTCTTTCGTGAAATCCAGCATTAACCTTGGAATCGAGGTTGGCAACCTAGAGGGCAACAACCACAACAGCAACAAAGAGGTACAAAAAGACCGTATGAGGTAGGAAATGATCAAGGCAAGGGGAAGCAAGTGCAATGGGCTACTCAAAAGCCCCTGTGCCATAAGTGCTAGAAGGAGTATACTGGTAATTGCCGATGGGGTACGGATAAATGCTTTCGATGTGGAGAGAGTGGCCACTATGTTAAGGATTGCCCGAGAGCAGGCAGAGACCAGAAGAGAGTTATGCCAAGCGTTTTTGCCTTCATTGAGCCTGGTGACGTGGATGACGAGGCTCAACCTTCGGTTATAGTAGGTACCATTTTAGTTACAGGTGTAGTTGTATTTTCGTTGATAAACACGGGAGCTACGCACTGCTTTATTTCCACTGCTTGCATGTCTATATTGAAGTTAGCGCCCAAATTAGCAGAGTGTGAGTATAGAGTAATGCTGCCATCGGGTGAGCATATGCAGTCCGATCATATTTTCTAAGGCAATGTAGTCTCGGTGGGGAATAATACCCTTTATGCCCGTCTGATAGTTATGAGCATAGAGCGGTATGATCTTATATTGGGATGGACTGGCTGTCTCGCCATTTTGCCACCATCGACTACTGATTCGAGATGGTGACCTTTCGTACCCTGAGCAGAGAAAAGTTTACCTTCTAGGCAATGAATAGGACAAGTGGGCTGCCTACTTCCTATTCTATGAAGGCTAGTGAGCAATTTAGAGATAGCTGCTCAGTTTACTTGGTCACGTTGGTTGATACTCGATTATTCAATGAAGTAAAGCTGAGTGACCTTCCTATCGTGAAAGAGTTTACATAAATCTTTCTCGATGATCTCCCCGCTTTGCCGCCAGACCGGGAGATTGAATTTGTAATTGATGTATATCCAGGTTAAGGACTTGTTTCTAAGAACCCATACAGATTCGCGCCGGCCGAACTAAAAGAGCTAAAGTCTCAGCTAGAAGAATTGTTGGATAAGGGATTCATCCGACCTAGCTTTTCTCTATGGGGTGTGCCAGTTCTGTTCATTAAGAAGAAAAACGGAACCCTCCGGATGTGCATCAACTGTAGGGAATTGAATAAATTGATGGTGAAGAATAAATATCCATTGTCCCAAATAGATGACATGTTTAACCAACAGTAGGTTGACCGAGTATTTTTGAGGATTGACCTACACTAGGGTTATTATCAGTTGATGGTCCGAAGAGAAGATATTCAAAAGACGGCGTTTCGAACGAGGTATGGGTAGTACGAGTTTCTAGTAATGTCTTTTGGACTTACCAATGTCCCCACAGCTTTCATGGACCTAATGAATCGTGTCTTTAAGGAGTATTTGGACAAGTTTGTCGTCGTTTTCATTGATGACTTCTTGATCTACTCTAAAACGAAGGAGGAACACGAGGAGCAACAACGGATCGTCTTAAGGATTTTAAAACAACATTAACTTTATCTGAAGTTCTCCAAGTATGAATTTTGGCTAGACCAAATTAGTTTCCTCAGCCACATTATATCTCAGGATGGGATTTCTATGGATCCGACTAAGATTCAAGTTGTCAAAGATTGGCCGCAGCCTAAGAATGTACGGGAGGTACGAGGGTTTCTTGGATTGGCCGGGTGTTATCGAAAGTTCATTGAAGGATTTTCAAAGATCACTGTTCCTCAGTTCCGATTGACAAGAAAGAATGAGAAATTTTCATGGTCGACTTCATGTGACAAAAGCTTTAGGAGCTGAAACAGAAACTCACTACGGCTCTAGTTTTGATGCTATCTGTTGAAGGTGACAAGTTTAGTATATACTGTGATGCGTCCAATGTTGGACTTGGGTACGTACTTATGAAGGAATGAAGAGTTATCACGTACGCTTCTCAACAGCTGAAACCATATGAACAAAACTATCCGACACACGATCTAGAGCTGGCAGCTGTCATCTTTGCATTGAAGATTTGGAGACACTATCTGTACGGGCAACAATGCGAAGTATTTTCAGATCACAAGAGTCTGAAGTACCTGTTTACACAAAAAGAGTTGAACATGCGGCAACGACGGTGGTTGGAGTTTGTCAAAGATTATGACTTCGACATTAAATACCACCCAGAAAAGGCGAATAAAGTTGCCGAGGCCTTTAGCAGAATGCCTTCTACGAGTTAGCCTTCGCTTGTAGCAATGTCGGTAATGTTAAGATCTAAGATTGAGAAGTTTGATGTAGAGATTATGGTTAAGTTATCCACTATGCTTACAAACATTTCTCTTAGACTGACGATATTGGACAAGATACAAGAATCTCAATGGAAGGACTTGGAGTGTGAAAATTACCTATTGAGCATGACATCCGAGGACTTGTCTGATTTCAACTTGTCGGATGAAGGTATATTAAAATTCAGGCATAGGTGGTACGTGCCTAATGACGAAGAATTAAAGAAGGAGATTTTGACTGAAGCACACTCTTCGGCTTACTCTGTGCACTTGGGAAGTACCAAGATGTACCGAGACTCAAAGCAGCACTTCTAGTGGCCGAATATGAATAGAAAGGTCGCTAAGTATGTAGAAACCTGCTTGGTTTGCAAACAGGTTAAGGTGGAGCACCAAAGACCGGTAGGAACTTTGCAACCCCTGCCGATCCCAGAATGGAAAGGGGAACAAATCTCTATGGACTTTATTGTTGGACTCCCAAGAACGACTAGAGGACACGACGGGATCTGGGTGATAGTGGACCATTTGACCAAGTCGGCCCACTTTCTACCAGTTAAAATGACTCATTCCATGGATCAGCTCGCCGAGCTTTATGTGCAAGAGATTGTCAAGCTACACGGGGTGCTCATTTTGATTGTCTCCGACAAAGATTCCAGGCTTAGTTTAAAATTCTAGAAAAGTCTGTACAAGACTATGGAAACTTAACTTAATTTCAGCACAACATTTCATCCTCAGAGCGATGGTCAAACAGAAAGGACAAATCAAATTTTAGAGGATATGCTTAGAGCGTGTGTGTTAGAATTCCAAGGTTCCTGGATAGATATCTACCGTTGATTGAATGCTCGTATAACAATAGTTTTCAAGCCACCATCGGCATAGCTCTGTATGAAGCGTTGTATGGGCAGAAGTGTAGGTCTCTTCTGTATTGGGATAAAGTTCGCGAGGCTAGTATAATTGACCCCGATATTTTACAACAAACGGCAGAGAAGATCACCATCATCAGACAATGTATTGAGATAGCGCAGAGCCGACAGAAAAGCTATGCCGATAATAGACGAAGAAAGCTAGAGTTCAATGAAGGTAACGAAGTGTATTTAAAGATTTATCCATTCAAAGGCGTGATGATATTCGGGAGAAAAGGAAAATTAAGTCCTCGTTACGTAGGGCCCTTCCCTATTATGAAGAGGATCGGGAAGATGGCATACCAATTACAACATTCAGCATCGATGGAAGGAATCCACAATGTGTTTCACGTATCTATCCTCAGAAAGTGCGTGCGTGATCCGTCCCATGTCATAGAGGCAAGAGAGATTGAGGTACAATCGATGCTGACTTACGTGGAGAAGCCAGTACGGATTTTAGAGTCCCCTATCAAGGTGTTACGCAATAAGGAGATTCCGCTAGTTAAAGTTTTGTGGTGGAACCACGACGTGGAGGACGCCACCTGGGAGAGACAACATGATATGATGTCTAAGTATCCAGACCTATTTATGTAATCAAATTTTGTAGTAATCAAATTTTGAGGACAAAATTTTTGGAATGTAGCAACTAGTGTTATGGGATTTTGGAATTTCGTTGTATAGTGAAATAAGTCCATTTTGTGAATGAAGAGTTTTATTAGGACCCTAATGATCTATATGGGTTTTAGGAGAAATAAGAAACAAATTGGAGAAACCGAATTGGTAGTTAAATAACGAAACAATTAGAAAACCAAACGGAAGGGCAAAATGGTCATTTGACAAGTCAATTTTAGTTAAAATACCAAAAATCCCTTCTCCTTCAACACTTAAACGGATTTCCTTTCTTCCCAAACTCTCTAGCGATTTCCTTGCTTCCAGACGATGATTTCCCTCACGTCGGTTCTCCTTCACTCCGATCATCAATTTTCTTCACGCTTTCTTCCTCAAACGCGACCCTAGGTAAGGTTCTAACGTTTTTGAAGTTAGTTTCCAGATTTTAGAGTTTTTAATCAGTTAGGGTTTCGTCAAAAAATGTGGAGAGAATTTAGAAATCGTTAGTTATTGAATTGTTAGAGGATAATGGAGGTATTTATGATTAGGGAGGATAGTTAAGTAGAGTTAATGGAGCTCGATTTATTAAGCTCGGTTTTAATACCATGTATTGTGAATTGGATTAGGTGAACAAGGCTCACAGATAGTGCTCGGTGTGCTAAGGACCCAAGGTAAGACTTCGTGACTTGTTTGGCCGATTTGACCTACACCATAAGAGAAATTTGCAATTAAGGATATTTGGTGATTTTGCTGCTTTGTGTAGGTTGGACGGGTAGCTTGGGATATCTTTTATGCTAGAGTATTTTCCTAGGCGTTATATGTTGTTTTATACTTTCCTTACGTTTAATGCACTGTACATGTCCATGCACCATGTTTCGAAAAAGCATGAAAATAAACTTCCGCACTATGTTTTCATGGAAAAGAAAGGACTAATGAAAGGATATGAATGCACGTAACCATGGTCATGTCAGAGTGGGGTTCAGACATGGTTGTCTTGAGAGGAGGAGCTTGTTTTTCCCCCGGAAGATGGAAAGGGCTATCTAAACGCAAGATGTGCCCTCTCCATCTGGTAAGAGTCAACCCTTGATGACACCCTCTGCTATGAAACTAAAGAATGAAAGAAATGCATGATTTAAATGTCATTTACATAGCATGCATTTTTATTTATGTAGATTTACTGAGCCTTTAGCTCATAGAATGTCTCTATGGTCTAGGTGATATTGAAGCAGGTGAGAATGACATCCCTCTGCAAGATGAATGAGCTGGTCGAAGAGGAATACCTGTGGGAGTGTGTTGTGCAGTCGGTGCGAATTTTGACCCATGGGAGCAAAGGACTAAGTATTTTGAGGTTTTGGGGTTTATGTTGAGCTGAAGGGTGATGAAATAGCTAAAAAAGAAAATGTATAGTTGATTCATTTTAGGGTGCTTGGTACTGGATAACTTGAATTATAGATGTGTATTTTGGTAATTGAAGAAAGTGTGAGGTAGTGGCGTTTTAACATGATGGATCGTGTTTTGGTATAATTAATGGAGGAAGAAAAAGGAGTAGGGAAGTACCACTCTGGAATTAAAAATTTCAAAGGGCTAGCCGACGGATCACCAGGGGAGCGATCTGCAGACGTCTAGGGCGACTTTGCCTAAGTTTTTTTAAGTGTTTTAGTAAGGAAGACAGTCGTCCAAAGTCTGTGGACAAGACAGTCGTCCAAAGTTTGTGGACGAGAAAGTCGTCCGAAGTCTGTGGACGAGACAGTCTTCCAAAGTCTGTGGACGAATAAAGTTCGTGGACGAATAAAGTCTGTGGACGAGACAGTTGTCCAAAGTCTGTGGAAGAGAAAGTCGTCTGAAGTCTGTGGACGAGACAGTCGTCCAAAGTCTATGGACGAATAAAGTTAAGTCTGTGGACGAATGAAGTCCGTGGACGAATTAAGTCTGTGGACGAATAAAGTCTGTGGACAAGACAGTCGTCCAAAGTCTGTGGACAAGACAGTCGTCCAAAGTCTGTGGACGAATAAAGTCTGTGGACAAGACAGTCGTCCAAAGTCTGTGGACAAGACAGTCGTCCAAAGTCTGTGGACAAGACAGTCGTCCAAAGTCTGTGGACGAATAAAGTCTGTGGACGAATAAAGTCTGTGGACGAATAAAGTCTGTGGACGAATAAAGTCTGTGGACGAATAAAGTCTGTGGACGAATAAAGTCTGTGGACGAATAAAGTCTGTGGACGAATAAAGTCTGTGGACGAATAAAGTCTGTGGACGAATAAAGTCTGTGGACGAATAAAGTCTGTGGACAAGACAGTCGTCCAAAGTCTGTGGACGAATAAAGTCTGTGGACAAGACAGTCGTCCAAAGTCTGTGGACAAGACAGTCGTCCAAAGTCTGTGGACAAGACAGTATGAAGTCCGTGGACGAATTAAGTCTGTGGACGAATAAAGTTTATGGACGAATAAAGTCCGTGGACAAATAAATGTTATGGACGATAACATCGTCCGATTCTGTGGACGATAATGCATCGTCGTCCAAATGTTGTGGATGAAAATGTTGACTAATCTCATTACAAAAGCCACATCTGTAACGACCCTTATCCGTACCCTTAATTTCCCGTAAAATTTTTTCTTTTAAACATTTTCAATTGAACCTCTTTTCGTTAATTTAAAGTATAAATTGTTGAAATATATTTAAAAAAAACCGTTTAAATAAACAATTAAAAACAGAGGAGGAATAGGCCAAGCAGAACCGAGGGCAGAAAGGGCATTCTGCCCATAAAAGCATGTGCCGATCGATCGGCCATTTCTGCCGCTCGATTGGCTGTGTTAAAAATTATGGGGGCGATCGATCGCCCTACATATCGGCGATCGATCGCCCCTGCGATTGATCGGCACAAACTCTGAAATTTCTTCTAGAGTGTGACCAAAGAGGGCCGATCGATCGCCCTCCCTGGCGATCGATTGACAAGCTCTTTGGATTTTTATCCTGAGAGCTGCCTCCCTTCTCTTCCTTTCACTTTTCTTTCTCCCTTCAATTGCCCTGCACACCATACTTAAACACTTCACCATTTCATCAGTTCTTCTAATTAGTTTTCATAAAAAAATACTTCAACACAACAACCCAACTACCCACATACAATTCACACTCAGTCAAAAACCTATTCAAGACACATTTTAAACATAACCAAATTTCATAAAATCGAATCGCGTGGATCCGTTTAAAAACTGAACATTTTCCTTCTGTTTGAAATTATTAAAAATACAACAAAATACTATACATTTTCTATCCAGACACCAAACATCCTAATATGGTTCCACTATACAATTTTCCTACATCTCTATCTATCAAGTTCCCAAAAATAGTTACTTACATCCCTACGGGTCAAAATAGCGTCGACTGCGCCAGCACACTCCCACGGGCCATCCTCCATCAACGTGCTCATAGTTCGGGTGGAGGAACGTCATCCTCACCTATCTCAAAATCACCTACACCATAGAATTAAAATGTGAGCTAGAGGCTCAGTAAGTCTACGTGAATGCACATGAATGTTATGCATGTGCAGTTCATAAATCATGCTTCCTACCTTTTCGCTGTTCATTTCATTTCATTTATGTCACCAGGGCTTCCCTCTCGCTAGATAGAAGTGGCACATCCGACAATTGGATAACCCCTCGTATCTAACCGGGGGGAAAACATGCTTCATCCGATAGCCATGTCTGAACCACCGCCACCGACGTGACCATCATTAAATACTTTTTACCTTTTCTTTAACCTTTTCCTTCTCATGAAAATATGCATAGAAATCTCTTTTTCATGCCGTTCAAAAACAACGATGCGTGAACATGTACTATGCCATAAAAGAAATCGAGACATACAAGCAATAATTTAAACAATCAACAACTTAACCAAAGCTAATACTAGCTACCCAACCTATTTACCTAACACATTTTACATCTCCAATTTCCTCAATCAACATAAATCTTATGGTGTAGGCCAATCGTCCAAACAAATCACAAAGACTTACCTCGTGTCCGTTGCAATTCAAGCTCCATCCACGAGCGTTGTTCACCTAGGGCAATTCACAACAATCGTCGTCAAAACGAGTTTAAACCGTTAAACTTCCAAACTAACGAATCCTTAACTAAAGAAAACTCCTAAAACTCTAATTTAACTCGTTGAGGTATTTTATCGAGCAATTTGCGCTCGTGAATTTCTAAACCTCCAACCACCCAAAACCTCAACAACCCTCATTAACTCCAACTAACTCCCTCAAATCATCATAAATACGCCTATTAGAATCATCAACACGATAACCTATCGATTTTCAACCTTAGTTCACGTTTCTAACAAAATCCTAAACAAAACCCTAACCGTAAAACTCTAGAAATCAAAAATCTAACGTCCCAAAAGCTTAGAGCCTCACCTAGGGAGCAAAGATGGAGAAGAAACGTGAAGAACGAAAATCGATCGGAGGAAAGCTTGAGTCGCCGGAGAGGAGGGTCGCGCGAGGGAGAAGAAAATTGCCTAGGAGGAGAAATTCTTTGGGATAAAATGCTAAGTGTCAAGGGAGGGAGAGATTTGTGGTATTTTAATAACATTTTACCAATCAAAATGACTATTTTGCCCTTTAGAAATTTTCTATTAATTTCCTTCTCTGATTTCGTTAATTGATCTCTCGATCCATTTTCTCCAAATTTCCATATTTCACCATAATTTCCTATTTATTATCAAGGTTCCACTAAAACTTTCCGTTCGCAAAACAGACTTAATTCCACTTATTTACAAAAATGTCATTATTTATTAAAATATTTTAATCTCGTAAACCGGGTGTTACAACATCGACTCTCACAGTACCATTCATCCAAACCCGATAGGAAGTGTTGTTTTTCGAAAAGAGTTTTCTACCCTACTGTTCATTTGATGAAACTCGAGAGGAATTGTTGTCTTCTGCATAATGAATTTAATTATCTTTAAATGAGTAAGATTAGAGGATGAAACAAAAGTTCAAATTTTTACGGGATTTTTTTAGAAATAGTAACAAGGGAAATTTACGGGACATTACAAACGTACTGGGTTAAAACTCCGCGGATCCCGAGTTAGACTTAGGCCGGAGGGTTTCACAATTTTACTCATTTTGTGATGGACCAAATGATAATTATACACTTAAATAACCAAATAGTTATGATACCATTTTCATCAATACTTCTTTATTCTCATAGAGAATTTCCGTTACTTTCACTATTCTCTTGATAGTTTTGACCAAGAATAAAAATCTTGGAAATCAAGAAATGTAGCTAGAAGAACTTAGATTTTTGTTTTAAGGTCCTACAAGTCAATGACAGAAAAAACAATCATGGATATCATGGAGGACAAAAGAGCATAAAAAAAGGTCAACCTAGAAGCAAGTTGATTGCATGCGAACCAAGATTATTTGAAGTGTACAATAGTAGAATATATTTGTATTACCAAAAACGTAAATATTATACATAATGAGTATTCTCCTTTTATAGAAGAAGGAGAAACTTCTAGACTAAAATGTAATTGTTCACTTGTTTTATGCGAACTTGACCTCTACTGGGAGGTCAGGATGTTTGAAGACGTGCATCCTCGATACAGAGATTGTTGTACCTCAAGAGATAGTTAATGGATCGCTCGGGTTTGCCGGAGAAGGGAATGAGGTGGAGAGATACTACCATACTTTTTGAAATTGTGATTTTTTCAGATCGGCTGAGGGACTTGACTTTCTTAAGGAGATTAATCAAAATTCCAACATCAGAAGGTTCGTGAAGCCAAAATCCAAGGATTTGAACGTTAGAGTTTGGGTTATTCACAATATGATAACTCACACCATTTTACCTCTGGATGAACATAGAGATCTCGTGAGCTACATGGATCTATATGTGATGGAGAAGATGTACAATGGGAAGATGTTCGACCCTGGTTTCGTGATTTTAGGTCACATGCATTAGATGAGTTGGACATGCAGCAAGAATTTGCCGTATGGCATGTTGTAGCACCCGGTTCCATTGAGTCAAAATTTAAATTATTATTAATGATGTACTTTTATAGAAGGGTTGGGGGAGTTATTGATTAGGTTAATAAATGACTAGGCAAGGGTAGAAAGGTAATTAGAGATTTAAAAATGGATAATGTATTTAAGGTTAGTGATTTGGGGTTTAGTGCTCGGTAGCCGCCACCAATTCCCTTATTTCTCTCCCAGCCTTCAGCTCTTCAACAGAAAACCTTCGAGCGATTTCTTCCTCACTCGATTCTCTTTCAACCTAGGTAAGCTCTCTTAGTCTGTCTGTGATTTTAACAATTAGATAGCTGAGGGAGTACAATGTGTGAAGTTTCGAGGAATACTGTGAGAGAGTTGAGCTCGGGTGTAGTGTTGAATCGGAAATGCACCATGAACTAAGCTTCCAAGCTAGTTTCCCATGATTTCCTGAATAGATTAGAATGAGGCTTAGAAGAAATCTAATTGATATCCTTGCTATGACCTAGGTGAGCAGACTTCTGAAGTAGTTTGAAACCGAGCATTTCCAGGAGAGCCAGGTAAGTAAAGTTTGCTTGTGCCTTCGGGCCTACATCACAAAACGTTAGGATTGTGTTTACTGGGATGTGTCTGTGTGTTATGCATCATGGTTTAAAAGTATACGAAAATGAATTTGAATGCATGTTGGCATGGTAAGGATTGAACATATTGAAACAGTTATGTAAATCAGTTTTACCGTTAAGGGAAATAATCCGCCCCTTAATGAGAGAGTGGATATTTATACTTTGGGAGAGTTGATCCAACCCCCAATTTCACAGGGGGATCTGAACAGTGAATCAGCCTTACTGTTAAGGGAGCTAATCCAACCCTTAATAAGACAGTGGATATTTATACTTTGGGAGAGTTGATCCAACTCCCAATTTCACAGGGGGATCTGAACAGAAACAACGCATGAACAACTGAGAGGAGAAAGTAGAAATTGCATGTTTAGGAATTCATGTTTCAGCATTTCATTCTTTTCTTTCTATCATTGCTTTGCTTACTTAGCATTAGGCTAATAGATGAGTTTTGTGATGTAGGTGAAGAAGTGACAGCAGGTGAATCCTCTGAGTTTATTGAGGGATAGACTGGTTGGGGGAGCACACTCATGCTACGGATCTGGTGAACTGATGAGGTGATTTAACTGATGTTTGTTGGTGAGAAGGTTTAGTTGACAGTGTTCGAAATTTAGAAATGTTAAGTTTCCATAACAGTAGTGGTTTCAGTACTTTGAACACGTTTTTTTTGAGATTTTTCTAATAACAGTGATATGTCGAGTTTTAAATGTTATTTTTACTGGATTTGATTAATGTAATGGTTTGAGTTGTTTCTGAATGGTCTTGGAAAAGTAAGCAAATTCTTTTCTGTAATTGGTGTTGTGTATGTATAGTGAGGAGTAGTCGAAATGTTTTCTGTTTTCTACCGGTAGATGATGTCTATCGGTAAATGTTGAGTTATGTTGTCCATCGGAAGATGTCTTCAGAAAAGCCATCGGATGATGTCTCAGTAAACTCATCGGCAGATGCGTGTTGACGTCATCGGAAGGTGTAGGTTTAAGTCTATCGGATGTTGTCTCAGTAAACTCACTGGATGATGTAGGGAGTTTTTGTCGTTAGTCACCGGTGAATGTCGTGTGTAAATTCACCGGATGATGTAGGGAGTTTTTGTCGTTAATCACCGGTGCATGTCGTGTGTAAATTCACCGGATGATGTAGGGAGTCTTTTGTCGTTTAGTCACCGTTGGATGTCGTGTGTAAATTCACCGGATGATGTAGGGAGTCTTTGGATGTCGTGTGTAAATTCACCGGATGATGTAGGGAGTCTTTTGTCGTTTAGTGACCGGATGATGTCTTCTGTTTTCTGTTTTCAGCCTCTTCTGTTGACTCGGTTCAGCGGCAGATGCATTTGACCTTCGCCACTTTTAAAGAAATTCGTGATTTAACTCTTATTTTCTCTTGGACGAATATTTCTAACATTTCGCCCGATCATCCAAACACTTTTTATGATTTTGTTTAGCTTTCAGTTTGTTCAAATGATTTCCGCTGCAAGTTTATTTAAAAAAAATAATAATATGGTAGAAATTTTAGTCATGTACAGAGTTTGTGTGACAAACCGGGTTCAGATAACTCGGGGCGTTACAGTGTGGTATCAGAGACATTCAGTTAAACCGTTGAAAAGATTACTCATCAGTGCCAGTCGTTGCATGGGAGTACTCCAACAACTGTAAGTGTTTACGTTAGCTTTAGTAATTAGATGTTTATGAAAATAGTTAACCCTGCGCAGGAATATAGCAAAAATGTCTAGACGACCGGGAAGGCCAAGAGTGCAGAGAGAGACAACAACTCCGGGAAGCACAGAAGATTCTAGTGTAATCGGACAGTTGACAGATCTAGTGCGACAGCAGGCAGAACTAATGCGCCAGTGATCCGATCAACTAGGAGTACTGCTGAACCGAGAGGTACAAGGAAGTGCCAACTCGGGTTCTAGCAATGAGCATTCCGGGGATAGATTCCGGAGACTAAGACCACCCACATTTGATGGTCAGTCATCTGATCCTGCTGTGGCTGAAGGGTGGCTTAGGAAGATAGAGAGCATGTTTAGGTGCGCCAGCATAGGAGAAGGAGATAAGGTCACGTTAGCAACATTTCACTTGGCTGGCGAAGCACAACTCTGGTGGGAGACAATGGAGACCGCCACCGACGTTTTAGCAATGCCCTGGTCCCGATTCAAGGACATTTTCTATGAGAAGTATTTCAACAGCACAGTCCAGACCGCGAAGAAGTTAGAATTTCTGAACCTGAAGCAGACCTGGTCTGTGGCCGAATATAGTAGGCAGTTTGAGTCTCTGTCTAGGTTTGCTGGGCATTTTGCTCACAAGGACGAGGATAAGGTGTTCAAGTTTATGCATGGACTGAAGCCAGAAATTTACCGTGGGGTTAAATTCTGTGGAATCAAGGCTTGACCTTCAGTGAGGTTGTGTCCACTGCCTTGGAAGTGGAAGAAGCTGAAGGAAAGTGTGCAAGACCAAAGGAGGTCCCACAAAGGTTTAACCAGCCACACCAACAAAGAGGAACGAAGAGGCCAAGTGAAGGCCAAAATAGCCAAGGAGTAGGGGGAAAGGTACAGAATGTCAGGAAATTTCCCCAGTGTCCTAAGTGTTTGAAGAACCATCCGGGGGAATGCAGACTAGGCCTTGGAAAGTGTTTCAACTGTGAGGAGGTTGGACACACGTTCAAGGAGTGCTCGAAGCCTAGAATCACCAGATGCTACAATTGTAACAAGGTCGACCACATTAGCAGAGATTGTCCGGTTCCTAAGAGTGGCCTTACTATGATCAAACCAAGAATATTCTCCATGACGGAGTCGGGTGAGGAACAGCCTGTTGTGGTGTCAGGTACTATATTGATCAACTCTGTGCCTGCTTTTACTTTAATAGATTCTGGTGCCACACATTCATTTATAGCATCTGCTTTTGCTGATAAGTTAGACGTACAGTTCACCCCTTCCATGCATGTGTATAATGTTGCATTGCCTTCTGGTGAACGCATGCACTCCAACCAAGTGATGCTTGGCAGTGAAGTGTTAGTAGGGAGTGTAAGCTTACCTACTGATCTTATAATTATGGATATATTAGGATTTGATGTAATCCTAGGAATGGACTGGTTGTTTAAGCATCATGCCACAATAGATTGTAGGACTGGAATAGTTAGCTTCCAACCCCCTGGTAGTTTGAAACACACCTTTCAAGCCTCAAGGAAAAGTAAGGAAATGTCTGTAATGACTTCTATTAACACAAGACCCTCCCCTTGCAGAGAATATTTGTGCTTTTTGGCCAGTGTTTTAGACACACAAACTGTAGAAAAATCGAACCCCAAGGATGTTTTAGTTGTCCAAGATTTTCCAGAAGTATTTCTAGATGATCTTCCTGGTTTGCCACCAGATAGGGAAATTGAATTCGTGGTAGATGTTTACCCCGACGCTGAGCCAGTATCTAAGAATCCATATAGACTAGCACCAACATAACTTAAAGAGTTGAAGAAACAGTTAGAGGACTTGTTGGAAAAGGGGTTCATACGCCCTAGCTTTTCACCATGGGGCGCACCTGTCCTTTTTGTCAAAAAGAAGGATGGATCAATGCGTATGTGCATAGACTATAGAGAATTGAATAAGCTAACTGTCAAGAACAAATACCCTTTGCCGAGAATTGATGACTTATTTGACCAGCTTAGGGGTGCAAGAGTTTTCTCTAAGATTGACCTTAGGTCCGGTTACTACCAGCTGAAGGTAATATCCGAAGATATCCCAAAGACTGCCTTTCGCACAAGGTATGGACATTATGAGTTTTTGGTTATGTCTTTTGGTTTGACAAATGCTCCAGCAGCCTTCATGGATCTCATGAATAGGGTGTTTCACGAGTTTTTGGACAAATTTGTCATAGTATTCATAGATGACATTCTAATCTATTCTAGAACTAAGGAAGAGCATGCAGGACACTTAAGCTTGGTGTTAGGATTACTGAGGCATCACCAACTTTATGCCAAATTTTCTAAGTGTGAGTTTTGGTTGGATAAGGTTCATTTTCTTGGTCATGTGATCTCTGGAGATGGGATATCTGTTGACCCAGCCAAGGTTCAAGCAGTTAAGGAATGGCCTCAACCGAAGAATGCCACTGATATCCAAAGTTTCCTTGGATTAGCAGGATATTATAGAAAATTCATCGAGGGATTTTCAAAGATTGCCACACCTCTTACTATATTAACAAGGAAGAATGTGAAGTATAATTGGACTGATAAATGTGAATCCAGTTTCCAGACCTTGAAACATAAACTGACCAATGCTCCAATTTTGACACTTCCTGTAGAAAATGGTAAGTTTAGCATTTACTGTGACGCATCCAAGGTTGGACTTGGTTGTGTCTTGGTGCAAGAGGGAAGAGTAATAGCTTATGCCTCAAGACAGTTAAAGACACATGAAAAGAACTATCCTACACATGACTTAGAACTAGCTGCCGTGGTCTTTGCATTAAAGATTTGGAGGCACTACCTGTATGGACAAACCTGTGAGATATTTTCGGATTATAAAAGTCTGAAATATATTTTCACGCAAAAGGAACTGAATATGAGGCAACGTAGGTGGTTAGAGTTTGTCAAAGACTATGATTTTGAGATTAAGTACCACCATGGCAAGGCGAATGTAGTAGCTGATGCTTTGAGTAGAGTGACTCCTTTAGTTTCTGCTTTAACTCTAGACATACCGAAGGCTTTAGAGACAGAATTCCAAAGATTTAACCTGGAAGCTGTGTCTAGTGTTTCAGCCATGCTTTCAGCCATATCTTTGAGGCCAACTATTTTGGAGAAAATAAAGGAAGTTCAAATGAATGACACTGAGTGTAATAAGTATAAGTTGTGCATAGATTCTACTGACAAGTCGGATTTCAACTGCTCAGCTGATGGAATTCTCAAGTTTCGAAATAGATGGTTTGTTCCGGCTGATACTGAGCTTAGGAAGGAGATTCTATCTGAGGCTCATTCCTCTAGACTTTCTGTTCATCCTGGAAGTACGAAATTGTACAGGGATCTCAAGCAGCATTATTGGTGGCCAGGTATGAAGAGAAGTGTGGCAGAGTATGTGGAGTCATGTCTGGTCTGCCAGCAAGTCAAAGCTGAACATTAGAGACCCTCAGGAACATTACAACCCTTATCAGTTGCCGAATGGAAATGGGAACAAATAACTATGGATTTTGTTATAGGATTACCTAAAACAGTAAAAGGTCACGATGCAATTTCGGTAGTAGTTGATCGTTTAACCAAATCAGCTCACTTTCTGCCAATAAAGATAACATACTCGATGGATCAATTGGCTGAGTTGTATGTGCACAAAGTTGTTAGACTGCATGGTGTTCCAAACACCATAGTTTCAGACCGAGACTCCAGATTTACATCTAAGTTTTGGAAAAGTTTGCACAAGGCTATGGGGACACAGCTTAGTTTTAGCACAGCCTTTCATCCTCAAACCGATGGACAATCCGAGAGAACTATCCAAACGTTGGAGGATATGCTTCGGGCTTCTGTGCTGGAATTTCAAGGTTCTTGGAGTAAGTATTTACCATTGGTTGAGTTCTCTTATAATAACAGTTTTCAGGCAACAATAGGCATGGCACCATACGAGGCATTGTATGGACGGAAGTGCAGATCTCCATTGTATTGGGATGAAGTTGGAGAGGCACAGTTGATTGGTCCTGACATTGTGCAGCAGACAGTGGAGAAGATTGCTCTTATCCGACAAAGGATCTTAACAGCTCAAAGCCGGCAGAAAAGCTATGCAGACAAAAGACGAAGAGAATTAGAATTTGATGTTGGTAATGAAGTTTTCCTTAAGGTGTCACCTTTCAAAGGAGTTGTGAGATTTGGGAAAAGAGGCAAGTTAAACCCCAGATATATTGGGCCTTTCCAAATGGTGAAGAGAATTGGGAAGTCAGCATAACAACTTCAGTTACCAGCCTCTCTAGAGGGAATTCATAATGTGTTTCACGTTTCCATGCTAAAGAAATGTGTTAGAGATCCTTCACAGATTATAGAACAGCAGAACATTGAAGTCCTTCCTACTCTTACTTATGAGGAGAAACCAGTAAGGATCTTAGATTATGCAGTAAAGGTATTACGCAACAAGGAGGTTCCACTGGTAAAGGTCTTATGGCAAAACCAGAATGTTGAGGAGACAACTTGGGAGCGCCCGCAGGACATGATGGACCAATATCCGGAACTATTCGGGTACTGAATTTTGAGGACAAAATTCTTTTAAGGAGGGTAGATTGTAGCACCCGGTTCCATTGAGTCAAAATTTAAATTATTATTAATGATGTACTTTTATAGAAGGGTTGGGGGAGTTATTGATTAGGTTAATAAATGACTAGGCAAGGGCAGAAAGGTAATTAGAGATTTAAAAATGGATAATGTATTTAAGGTTAGTGATTTGGGGTTTAGTGCTCGGTAGCCGCCACCCATTCCCTTATTTCTCTCCCAGCCTTCAGCTCTTCAACAGAAAACCTTCGAGCGATTTCTTCCTCACTCGATTCTCTTTCAACCTAGGTAAGCTCTCTTAGTCTGTCTGTGATTTTAACAATTAGATAGCTGAGGTAGTACAATGTGTGAAGTTTCGAGGAATACTGTGAGAGAGTTGAGCTCGGGTGTAGTGTTGAATCGGAAATGCACCATGAACTAATCTTCCAAGCTAGTTTCCCATGATTTCTTGAATAGATTAGAATGAGGCTTAGAAAAAATCTAATTGATATCCTTTCTATGACCTAGGTGAGCAGACTTCTAAAGTAGTTTGAAACCGAGCATTTCCAGGAGAGCCAGGTAAGTAAAGTTTGCTTGTGCCTTCGGGCCTACATCACAAAACGTTAGGATTGTGTTTACTGGGATGTGTCTGTGTGTTATGCATCATGTTTTAAAAGTATACGAAAATGAATTTGAATGCATGTTGGCATGGTAAGGATTGAACATATTGAAACAGTTATGTGAATCAGTTTTACTGTTAAGGGAAATAATCCGCCCCTTAATGAGACAGTGGATATTTATACTTTGGGAGAGTTGATCCAACTCCCAATTTCACAGGGGGATCTGAACAGTGAATCAGCCTTACTGTTAAGGGAGCTAATCCAACCCTTAATGAGACAGTGGATATTTATACTTTGGGAGAGTTGATCCAACTCCCAATTTCACAGGGGGATCTGAACAGAAACAACGCATGAACAACTGAGAGGAGAAAGTAGAAATTGCATGTTTAGGAATTCATGTTTCGGCATTTCATTCTTTTCTTTCTATCATTGCTTTGCTTACTTAGCATTAGGCTAATAGATGAGTTTTGTGATGTAGGTGAAGAAGTGACAGCAGGTGAATCCTCTGAGTTTATTGAGGGATAGACTGGTTGGGGGAGCACACTCATGCTACGGATCTGGTGAACTGATGAGGCGATTTAACTGATGTTTGTTGGTGAGAAGGTTTAGTTGACAGTGTTTGAAATTTAGAAATGTTAAGTTTCCATAACAGTAGTGGTTTCAGTACTTTGAACACGTTTTTTTTTAGATTTTTCTGATAACAGTGATATGTCGAGTTTTAAATGTTACTTTTACTGGATTTGATTAATGTAATGGTTTGAGTTGTTTCTGAATGGTTTTGGAAAAGTAAGCAAATTCCTTTCTGTAATTGGTGTTGTGTATGTATAGTGAGGAGTAGTCGAAATATATTCTGTTTTCTACCGGTAGATGATGTCTATCGGTAAATGTTGAGTTATGTTGTCCATCGCAAGATGTCTTCAGAAAAGCCATCGGATGATGTCTCAGTAAACTCATCGGCAGATGCGTGCTGACGTCATCGGAAGGTGTAGGTTTAAGTCTATCGGATGTTGTCTCAGTAAACTCATCGGATGATGTAGGGAGTTTTTGTCGTTAGTCACCGGTGGATGTCGTGTGTAAATTCACCAGATGATGTAGGGAGTTTTTGTCGTTAGTCACCGGTGGATGTCGTGTGTAAATTCACCGGATGATGTAGGGAGTCTTTTGTCGTTTAGTCACCGGTTGATGTCGTGTGTAAATTCACCGGATGATGTAGGGAGTCTTTTGTCGTTTAGTGACTGGATGATGTCTTCTGTTTTCTGTTTTCAGCCTCTTCCGTTGACTCGGTTCAGCGGCAGATGCGTTTGACCTTCGCCACTTTTAAAGAAATTCGTGATTTAACTCTTATTTTCTCTTGGATGAATATTTCTAACATTTCGCCCGATCATCCAAACACTTTTTATGATTTTGTTTAGCTTTCAGTTTGTTCAAACGATTTCCGCTGCAAGTTTATTTAGAAAAAAAAATAAATAATATGGTAGAAATTTTAGTCATGTACAGAGTTTGTGTGACAAACCGGGTTCAGATAACTCGGGGCGTTACACATGTTGATTCAGAAGATTGTCAAGCGAGCTCAGGTTCAGCTACCGATTTGAGAGCAGATGAGAGCACAAAGATCTGATGATATATTTGATAGACTTCATTTGATTCGGATGAGCCTAGTTGAAGTTAATGAGACTTGGGTGTTTAAGGGAGGTCAAGGAGCCTCCACCTTTGCAGATGTTCCTCTGGAAGAGGCCACCGCGCGGCCATTGTCCCCATAAACTGCTAGTAGCTTGGACAAGATTGAGCATATACTAAAGTTCCTCGTAAGCAGAGTTGAGGAGATCACCGTCACAGAGAGAGAGCTGAGGAAAACTCTCAAGGATTGGGTAGGGTGAGATGATAACAATGTCCCACCGTAGTTTAGTTTGTGTTATATGGTGTATAGTTGTACTTTACTTTATGATTGTACTTTAGTGGTACTTAATTATCTTGAACTGGCTGGTAGTTATAAAATTGTAATTTGAATGTACAAGAATTGTTTGAAGTTAGTTATGTGGGAGTCATAAAACAAAGGAAACTCTGCCCATTTTTACAACTTTATCTTTCTAAATTACACATTATAATAAATACATACATCATACAGTATAATAAATATATTAATTACAGCCCAAATAGTCATATATTTCTGTCTCTAGCGTGCGTAGAAGATTCCTGCATATAATAAAACTATATTAGAAAATAATGAAAGTGTGTTTATTAGCGAAATGTGTTGAAATGTACTTGTGCCCTGTCAAATGTGTAGAAACCCATAAATATGTCTTCCGAAGCAGAAGTTGAAGTAGCGCCTGAAGTGGATCCCCTGTCAGGACAAGTGCGACTATTATGCTCCTGACGTCGACATATACAACACGACATCATTGAGTTCTTCCTAGTAATTGTTAAACTTTGCCACTAATCGACATCTCGCACTCTTTTATTCTTCCGCCTACTAGGTTGGCTCTTTTTTATGGACGGAAGGATTTGCTTCATATTTTGTACAGATGGCCAAATGTGTTGGCCACTAATAGAATAAGTGAAGTCTGAGTACATCTAGAGATAAGTTCATCGGTAATAGTATTGATGAACGTAATTTTTTGGTGCTAGTATCATGAAATGAATGTAAGGAATGGAATGGACATAGGAGATTCCAATTGTAACACCCCGAAAACCCACTCGGGTTCCTGGTGCGCACAGGGACTACTCTGAGCTAAACGACTCTCTCAGTGCCTACTGTCTCGTTCACTTAAACTACTAACGCAAATGATTTGTTTTAAATAAACGGACGCAGCGGAAATAGAGCTAAGTCTCCTGAAGACTTCACTCGTGTCATACCTGGTTTCCTTAACTCATGAAGTTCTCCTAATCCCATTTGTTAGGCACCACACTGTAACGCCCCGAGTCTCCACAACCCGGTTTGCTATAGGGACTACTCTAGCTAACAGAACTCTCTCAACTATCCCATTCGCTTAAACCTCCAACGCTGGAAATATCTACCAATAAAACTCACGCAGCAGAATTAGAAACTAACCTCCCGAAGTTCTCTTATGTCTTACCTAGCTGCCTAGAGTCACTAATTTCCCCTAATCCTAACTGTTAGACATGACGACATCCTCCCCAAAAATTTTGACAGAGTAACACCTGAAAATGGCACCCCCAAAATGCTAAGTACTTGCATACACATCAATCCTCAACCAATCCAGAATATTCCTACACATCTAACCAACATACAAAATCTCCAGACCATCCTCATACCAGCAAGAAAGACTGTACTACCTACTAAAATGAAGAAAATCCACAGCATAGGGTGACACATCACCCTTATCTATGACTATATAAGACGAATATACAATGCCCTCACAAAATGACCTACTCCCTATCCACTCTCTATCCACATCGTACAACGGCTCCTACTGGGTCGGGTCACCCTCACACTGCCATCAGTCGGGGCCTTGGTTGCACGTCATCAACTTCCATCTATCTACTGGTCAGCTCTCGGTACTCACCCTCCCGCTCAGCAGTACCTACACATTAAAACACACTATAAGCTAAAAGTTTAGCAAGTAGAGTGCTAAAAATAAACATGAAGCATGAAAACTGGTTATGCAATCCAAACACATGCACGTCTCCACACACGTTGTCATCACCTCACCGCATCGCATCTCACTGAGGTTTGGAATGTAATGGCACCAGGCAGTCAGTCCGTACACCGCACTATTTATCGGCATGTCACTACCGTCTCGATTCCTCCAGGAATAGGGTCCATAAACCGCTCAAGACAGTCGGTCGATACACCGCGCTGCCATCGGCACGTCGCCACCGCTCCAGCTCGTCCCGGATGCAGGGCCCACAAGTCACATTCCAGCCTCTATCTCGACTCAAAGTGCAACCGCCCGAGGCAGTCGGCCAATACACCGCACTGCCACCAGCACGTCGCCACCGCTCTAGCTTGTCCCGAAAGTGGGGCCCACAGTCACACTCCAGCCCACTGTCGCCTGTCCACACCGTACCTCACATCCACTACTTTCCCAAGCTTAAAAACATGCTTTAAACATTTTGCGTAACTTTTAAAACATGATGCATGCTAACCATAACGTACTCACAACGATTGCACCCACACATCACATTACATATATTCCTACGACCCACAACGTGCACAAAACTCACAATGTAACGACCTCAGTGGGTCATGGCAGATTCCTCGACATAACTTAATCATTTTAAATCTTAGGACAACTACTTGTAAATTTTTTTTTTCTTTAAAATAATAAAACTCGTGGTCGTTTACAAGAACACCCAGCTGGAAACCTTAAATTTACAAAACTCGACTCTTTCACATGTTTATCAGTGAACTCATCCATATAGTCGAATAACATACCCGAACAACAATCTATATATAAGATCGGGCAAAATTATTATATACTATTTAGGCATCATCGTTTACAGACTACATAGAAGTTAGCATTCACAGACTATTGTCCACGGAATACTCAGACTTTATCGTCCATGGACTCACTAAAATTTAACGTCCAAGGTCACGTGACTTCATCGTCTCAGTCGACATGACTTATTTGTCCACGGGTTATATAGATGTATTTGTCCATGGACTCTAACGTCCACAGATTACTTACTCATTCGTCCATGAACTTTAACGTCCACGGACTCCTTAGACTCTTTCGTCCACAGACTCAATCATCCACAGACTCCTTAGACTCTTTCGTCCACAGACTCAATTATCCACAGACTCCTTAGACTTTTTCGTCCACTGACTCAATCGTCCACAGACTCCTTAGACTTTTTCATCCACAGACTAAGTCGTCCACAGACCACGTGATTTTGTTATCCACAGTCACGTGATTACTTACTATGGGCGACAACCCAACATCGTTCTCTGGACTTGGACTCACTCCTAACTTTGGACGATGACTCATTTACTTACTCTGGACGACTGTCTTTACTTGTAATTCTGGACGACTGACTCTATAAGTAATCTCACATCTCAATTTACAGAAAGCATTATATTCTTTTCTTTTACCATAAAACTTAGACATGCGTAGCGGAAGACTTAAAGAAGACAGATGAACCTTTAGTCTTAAATCCTTAAAACATAAAATTATACCAGACAATCTCAATATTCATCAACATAGGAAAAACCTTGTCTTACTTAAAATTCAATATCTTAGGTCTTACTATAATATACTAAAAGCAGCTCTCCACGGTCTAAATTTGCTTTCCAGCCACAAATTATCACAATGAGCAACATCCAGCAACTAGACCTAAGCATTCCCATCCAGATTGAAGTCCTCACCTGTTATTTCGTCACCTACATCATAAGGTTTATACTATAAGCCTAATGCTTAGTAAGGAGTGCAAAGTACTATTATATGTTCATGAATGCATGCCTTGAAAGAAATCACAATCATGTTCTTATCTTGTACATTTCATGACTTATGCATATTCGTTTACTCATTCTTGTTCTTTTCCTGTTCTTGTTCATCATTTACATATCATGGATTAAGGAGGAGTTTGTGCCAAAGGGGGGTAGGCAGAGTGAGTGTACATAACCCTTACGGGCAGAAATCATGGTCCATCCCTGGACAGTGACATGGCAAAAACCGCCTCAAACTCTCACTTAATCAAGGATTCATACGTTTCATTTTCTTGTTTTATTCATGAAGGAGTATGCGTATAAAATATTTTGTATACTTGGAAAATAAATCATGATGTAGGAACATAAACGTACTCAAACGTGAAACTATGGAAGGAGTCGTCCATTAGAAAACAGAGCACACACTATTCCAAACATTATACTAGAACAGTCAACTTCATAAACTCAATCAGAACATCACATAATATAACCCACAGTCATCCATGAATCATCAAGTAACATCTATACAGATTTCCTAGTACCCTTAGGATGTAGGGCCCTAATGGCCGAAACCTAGTACACTCACTTACCTGGCCTCCTTAGAAATGTCGAGCCTTCACTTGAAGCCTTTTCCACCTAAGACATATCACATTTCAATATTACGATTCATCCTAAATGTTCTGAAATTGTGGCTAGTAAATCCTAACTGAAAGGTCATCCTAGAAACTAGTATATATGTTTCTAAGTCCTTTAGTCGAGCACCTTGTGTGTGTAGTTTAATCTCAAAAAGATATAAGGAAAATGTGTGCTAAAACAACAAGATTCATTTCCATAGTAAATCACAAACGAAAAATCACAGCATCCAGAATCGAATCAGCAATGCCACTAATGAACACAAGTTCATAAATGCTACCATTATTATTCATTGATGAACCCGAGACTTTAAAACTCAAGCTGAAATCAACTCTCTAAATAACTAAACAGCAAACACATTGTCCAAATCTTACCGAGAACGTGGAGTATCGGGGGAAGTCAGGGGGAAACTGATCACCGGAGGAAGAACTGAGTAGAGAGCTGAGGGGAGGGAATCAGCTAAAAGAGGAAAGTCGGCTGGTGGGGTTTTTGTGAGGTTTTTGGATATCCATTTTCTATTTATACACATAATAAGCTAGGCTTAATTACAAGTTTGTCACCAAACCTATTTTTTTATATAGGTGGAACCGATTAAACTTTGGCTCCCAAATTTTCAACCGAAAGAATAAATATACAAAGATGGCAGTTAATTTTGTCTTGTTAAAAAAAAGGTTCACCTGTCCGAAGTTGTCGAGTGTTACACACAACGTACGTACGACTAACCCACAACATTCACAAGACTCACAACATACATACAACTGTGGTATAGGACCTTATGGGAGACTCTCAAACATTTACAACCACACTACTACTTACCTGGCGTCCTAGCTCGCTGAGGATGCTCGGTTCCCTGTCCACCTACGGCTCGACCTACGACAAAAATTTAAACTTCATTAAAATCAAGCTTACATTCACCAATTCACTCTCAAACTACTATTTCTAGACTAACCCAACTAAACCCAACTAAACAGGCCACTAATTTGGGTTTGGTAAAAACTGTCCCTAAACTTCGGACGCGCGTAACTTTTATGTTGGCTAACAGAATCGAACAATTTCAGCGGCCACGTACTCTTCTAATAACCTAGTTTAACCTGCCTAAAGGAAATTTAAAACAAACGACGTAACCAGGCCAAAACTAGAAAAAACCCAAATATTTCCTAAACTGAAAACTTCCCCCTCCCGATTTTTCATCGATTCTCACCTGTTTCCTCACCAATCCACCCCATTTAACCTCAATTAGCATAATCTAACCAAAATCCCGAGGCTGCACGTAGCAAAAATTGAAATGCCCGAACCGGACTTGTTGATTTTTGCCCAAACAGGGCTCTTCACGACCAAGCGACCATAGCCGATCCAAGGGTCGGCAAACCCACGCCAGAAGCAACCAATTTCAGCCGGTGATCATTGCTTAAATCAGCGCATCACCCTCGGCCATGAACAGAACCAAAACAGGGCAAAAAGAGGACTTACCGTTCAGTCCTGTGCACGAAGATGGCCCGAAATGGTAGCCCTGGAATCGCCGATGTCGTTTGGCTGGAAAACGTCAAGGAATCGCGGTGAATGGACTGGTTGATCGTCGCCCTCGTCGCTCTCCCTCGTCGCTCGGGTTCACCACCACAGCAAAATGGCTTGAAAGCCATTCTCCGATTTTAAAAAGAAAACTAAGTGTTTTCTTTTTAAAACATAAATTAAATGCTAAATTACCGTTCTACTTTCCCGTGAATCTGGCCCCCACGAAACTTCGTTAAATCTCATTCTTCGATCGTTAAATTTCTATAAATTGACTCTCACCTCACCCTCGGTCTAACTTTTCCACAGAAACTCTTGATAATAATTTAATTAACTTAATAGCTAACCTAACTTAGATTAATTAAATTTATCCGAAAAAATTCTGGGGTATTACACCAATAAGCTCCCACCTATAATAATTGCACACACACGTATTCATGTCGACAATATTTTGTTTGTTGCCATTACTGATCTCAAAATGTGCAGCTCTCACAAACATAGCACTTTAATTTCAAGCAGTACGTTTAGCTTCACAAGATTTTTTCTTATCTGAGGATACAAGACGTCTGTTGACGAGGCCAACTTCTCATATTTTTTGACAATCCAAGTCATCAAACACTTTTGGATCATCTCAAACATGGTCAGAATTGTTTGTCTCTGACAGGTAATAGAATTACATTGAATGACTCACATAAATTATTTAATCCTAATTCACACTTGGAAATCGAAGAAAATACATGACTAGTGTAATATCTAGGGTTTGTGTGTAAAATCTGTAACGCCCCGAGTTATCTGAACCCGGTTTGCTACTCATTACTTGATCATAACTAAGAAATTTCGAATAAATTTAAAACTTCATTCGACATTCAAAATTTGACATTTTCTAAACGTCCAAAACATTTGAAAACTTTGCAGCGGAAAATTATTTAAAACTACAATGGGGATTTAACTAGCTGTGAAAATATTGTTGGAAAGATTAATGGAAATGTTTAAAGTATTCGGTCAAGAGAAAACAAGGTTTTAAATGATGGACTACTCAAGGAATTACAAAAGTCGAATTCATCTGCCGACGACAAAGTCAACGGAAGGAAACGGAACGAGGTTCCTGTCGATGACGTCACGAGTTGAACTCGTCTGCCGACGACTAGTCAACGGAAGGAAACGGAACGAGGTTCCTGCCGATGACGTCACGAGTTGAACTCGTCTGCCGACGACTAGTCAACGGAAGGAGCAGAAGCAGAAAACCAAAGGCTTCTGCCGATGACGTCTACACAACTTCACCCACAACTTCATCTGCCGATGAAATCATGGTAACTACACACACCACTTCATCTGCCGATGAAGTTAACATAACTTCATCTGCCGATGAAGTCAGCGTAATTTCATCTCTCAATAGACAAACACACGTCATCTTCCGATAACAACAATATGACTCCACGCCTTCCGATTCGCTAAACGACAAACGGGTTTCTCCCTCTTCCGATGGAATGGACTACATCTGCCGACACGTGCTACTCACGTAACTCCTTAAAGCATCTACTGATAGACTTTAAAATTTACATCTTCCGATGGCTTTTCTGAAGACATCTTCCGATAGAATTTAAAATTTACTCAACATCTACCGACAGATATCATCTGTCGATAGAGAGCAAAACAACAACTCTAATCGCTTCACTTGCAGATCCAGTAATAAATCAGCAGAATACTAAATTCAGAGAAAACTAAGAATACTTTTGAAAACTTCAAGTAACTCATTCTTGCTAAAAACTAACCAGAGACAATCCAAACCTTTGTGTCACTAGAAACTCATAAGTACTAACTTGAAATCCCAACAGAATATCGTTATCAGAAAAGAAACTCAAAAGCGAATTCCAAAACATTTAAAATTTCTACTGTCATGAAAGCTCAGTATAATAAATTTGAAATACTGTCAATTAATCTTTGTTAGTCAATGACACCAGTCAAACCGCCCCATCAGATGCCTGACTGTTGCACAGCCGTGCTCCACCAACCTCATCTACTCGATTATGCTCTCAGGGAAATCACCTGCTGTATCCTCAACACCTACATCACAAAACTCACCTATTAGCCTAATGCTAAGCAAGTAAAGCATTAATGAAATGTATGCTGAAACATAAACCCTGATCATGCAGTTTCTAATTTTCTCAACTCAGTTGTGCATCGTTCATAAACTGGTCTGATCCCTAAGTTCCCTTGGGAGTGGGATCGGTTCTCCCAATGTAATAAATCCTCTACTCAGTTAAGGGGCGGATTACTTCCCTTAACAGCTAATACAGATCCCTTAATTCCCTTGGGAGTGGGATCGGTTCTCCCAATGTAATAAATCCTCTACTCAGTTAAGGGGCGGATTACTTCCCTTAACAGCTACTCTGTTTCATTCAATTCATACTCATCATAACCTTGCACATAAATTCATTTTCGTAATTCTTCAAAAACTTAATGCATGACATAAAGAAAAGAAACACTCAAACATGCATAAACCTACTGTTTTGTGATGTAGGCCCGAAGGCTCACACATTACTTTACTTACCTGGCTCCTGGAAATCGCTCGGCTATATGCTACTCCAAAAATCTGCTCACCTAAAACCATTGACAGATTATGGATTAGATCTCCACTAAACTTTATCTAACTACTGAAGTCTAAGGAAGCCAGTTTGGGGCTCTACTGATTAAGCATTCCCGATACATCACTAAACCCCAAAACCCAAATCTCTCACCCGCAGCTTATCGAAGATACATACATCGCAATCCTTCAGCTACCCTAGCACTAGAACGGCAAGTAGTTGATTCAAAACTCACCTTGGTTGGGGAAAACCGGAGGGGAAATCGCCCAGAGGTAGTCTGCTTGAGCTGAGAGGTAAGAGTAATAATACAGTGGCGGCTAAACCTCACTAAACCTTTCCTTAAATACTTTATCCACAATATAAATTCGCAATTACCACTTTGCCCCTGCCTAGTCATTTACAACCTAATCAACATTTCACTAAATTTTAACCATAAAAATTATATTCCACCGTTTAATAACTTATTTTGATTTATTGAAACCGAGTGCTACAATCTACCCTCCTTAAAAGAATTTTGTCCTCAAAATTCAGTACCTGAATAACTCCGGATGTTGATCCATCATGTCTTGCTGGCGTTCCCAAGTTGTCTCCTCCAAGTTCTGGTTGTGCCATAAGACTTTCACTAGTGGCACTTCTTTGTTGCGCAATACCTTCACTGCATAATCTAGAATCTTTACTGGCTTTTCTTCATAGGTGAGTGTAGGTTGAATCTCAATGTTCTGCTGTTCAACGACATGAGTTGGATCCCGTATACACTTCTTTAGCATAGAGACATGGAACACATCATGTATTCCTTCCATAGAAGCTGGTAGCTGTAATTGATAGGCTGCTTTCCCAACTCTCTTCAGGATAGTGAACGGTCCAATAAATCTGGGGTTCAACTTTCCTCTTTTTCCAAATCTCACGACTCCTTTGAAAGGTGACACCTTAAGGAAAACTTCATCCTCTACTTCAAATTCCAGTTCTCTTCTCCTCTGGTCTGCATAGCTTTTCTGTCGGCTTTGAGCTGTCAAAATTCTCTGTCGGATGAGGGCAATCTTCTCCACTGTTTGCTGCACGATATCAGGACCTAGTAGTTGTGCTTCACCAACTTCATCCCAGTACAAAGGTGATCTGCATTTTCGTCCATATAATGCCTCATACGGTGCCATTCCTATTGTCGCCTGAAAACTGTTGTTGTAAGAGAACTCTACCAATGGTAAATACTTACTCCAAGATCCTTGAAAATCTAATATGCACGCTCGGAGCATATCCTCTAAGGTCTGAATAGTTCTCTCGGATTGTCCATCTGTTTGAGGGTGAAAGGCTGTGCTAAAGTTAAGTTGTGTTCCCATAGCCTTATGCAAACTTTTCCAAAACTTAGATGTAAATCTAGAGTCTCGGTCTGAAACTATAGTGCTTGGAACTCCATGCAATCTAATGATCTCTTGCACATACAACTCTGCTAGTTGATCCATCGAATATGTTATCTTGATAGGCAGAAAATGGGCGGATTTGGTCAAACGATCAACTATTACCCAAATTGCATCGTGTCCTTTTGCTGTTCTAGGCAATCCTGTAACAAAATCCATTGTCACTTGTTCCCACTTCCATTCCGGAACTGGTAGGGGTTGCAATGTTCCTGCAGGCCTCTGATGTTCAGCTTTGACCTGCTGGCAGACCAAACATGACTCCACGTACTCCGCCACACATCTTTTCATACTTGGCCACCAAAAATGCTGCTTGAGATCTCTGTACATCTTAGTACTTCCAGGATGAATAGAGAGTCTAGAAGAATGAGCCTCGGATAGAATTTCCTTTCGAAGCTCGACATTAGCTGGAACAAACCATCTGTTTCTAAACTTAAGGATTCCATCAGCCGAGCAGTTGAAATCTGTCTTGACAGTAGAATCTATGTACAGCTTATACTTATTGCATTCAGCGTCATTCATTTGAACTTCCTTTATTCTCCCCAAAATAGTAGGCCTCAAAGATATGGCCGAAAGCATGGCTGACACGCTAGATACTGCTTCAAGGTTAAACCTTAGGAATTCAGTCTCTAAGGCTATCGGTATGTCTAGAATCAACGTAGAAACCGATGGAGTCACCCTGCTCAAAGCGTCTGCCACTACATTCGCTTTGCCGGGATGATACTTAATCTCAAAGTCATAGTCTTTTACAAATTCCAACCATCTACGTTGCCTCATGTTTAGCTCCTTCTGTGTGAAAATGTACTTCAGACTCTTATGATCTGAAAATATTTCGCAAGTTTGTCCATACAGGTAGTGCCTCCAAATCTTTAATGCAAAAACCACTGCAGCTAATTCTAAGTCATGAGTAGGATAATTCTTCTCGTGCACTTTTAATTGCCTAGATGCATAAGCTATAACTTTTCCGTCTTGCATCAAAACACAGCCAAGTCCAATTTTGGAAGCATCGCAATAAATACTAAACTTACCATTTTCAACAGGAAGGGTTAGTATAGGTGCATTGGTCAATTTCTGCTTTAAGGTTTGGAAACTGAACTCACACTTATCAGTCCAAATATACTTTACATTTTTCCTTGTTAACATAGTGAGGGGTGTGGCAATCTTCGAAAACCCCTCAATGAACTTTCTGTAGTACCCTGCTAGTCCAAGAAAGCTCCTGATATCTGTAGCATTCTTCGGTTGGGGCCATTCCTTAACTGCTTGAACTTTAGCTGGATCGACAGATATTCCATCACCAGAGATCACGTGACCAAGAAAGTGAACTCTGTCCAACCAAAATTCACACTTGGAAAACTTAGCATAAAGTCGGTGCTGTCTTAGTAACTCCAACACCAAACCCAAATGCCTTACATGCTCGTCCTCAGTTTTAGAGTAGATTAGGATGTCATCAATGAATACAATAACAAACTTATCTAAATACTCACGAAACACCCTATTCATGAGATCCATGAAGGCTGCTGGTGCATTTGTCAAACCAAAAGACATAACCAAAAACTCATAGTGTCCATACCTTGTACGAAAAGCAGTCTTTGGGATGTCTTCGGATTTAACCTTCAATTGGTAATAACCGGACCTTAAGTCAATCTTAGAGAAAACTCTCGCACCCTTAAGTTGGTCAAATAAGTCGTCAATCCTCGGTAGAGGGTACTTATTCTTGACAGTTAACTTATTCAATTCTCTATAATCAATGCACATACGCATTGATCCATCCTTCTTCTTGACAAAGAGGACAGGTGCACCCCACGGTGAGAAGCTTGGGCGTATGAATCCCTTCTCCAACAAGTCCTCCAACTGTTTCTTTAACTCTTTAAGTTCTGTTGGTGCTAGTCTATATGGATTTTTAGACACAGGCTCGGCTCCGGGGTAAACATCTACAACAAATTCGATTTCTCTATCGGGTGGTAAACCAGGAAGGTCATCTAAAAACACTTCAGGAAAGTCTCGGACAGTTAGGACATTCTGAGGATTTGCCTTTCCTACAAGCCGTGCGTCTAAAACGCTAGCTAAGAAGCACAAATACCCTCTACACAGGGAAGGTCTAGTGTTCATGGAAGTCATCACAGACATCACCTCACTCTTCCTTGAGGCCTGAAAGGTATGTTTCAAATTACCAGGGGGTTGGAAACTAACTATTCCAGTCCTACAATCAATTGTGGCATAATGTTTAAACAACCAATCCATTCCTAGGATTACATCAAATCCCATTATGTCCATAATAATGAGATCGGCAGGTAAATTCATGTTCCCTACCAATACATTGCTATCAGGAATTACTTGGTTAGAGTGCATATGTTCACCAGAGGGTAAGGCAACATCAAATACATGCACAGTAGAGGTAAGCTTTACATCTAACTTATCAGCAAATGTCAATGCTACGAATGAATGTGTTGCACCAGAATCTATCAATGTAAAAGCGGGTAGGGAATTGACCAGTATAGTACCTGACACCACAGCAGGCTGCTCATCATCGCCTGGCTCAACCATGGAGAATATTCTTGGCTTAATCACAGCAGGGCCATTCTTCAAGGCCGGACAGTCTCTGTTAAAGTGACCAACCTTGCCGCAGTTGAAACACCGAGTGACTCTGGGTCTCGGGCAATCTCTGAAAGCATGCCCAACTTCATCGCAATTGAAACACTTTCCCGATCCAAACCTGCATTCACCCAAATGACTTTTCATACACTTCGGACACTGGGGATACTTCTGACTATCCGGTACTTTCCTCCTTGATCTTTGGCTATTCTGGCCTTCATTCGGCCTCTTCATCCCTCTCTGTTGTTGTGGTTGAACAAACCTTTGTGGGACTTCCTTTGTTCCAGCACACATCCTTTCAGCCTCTTCCACTTCCAGAGCAGTGGACACTACTTCACTTAACGCCAAACCTTTAATACCGCAAAATTTAACTCCTCGGTAAATTTCTGGTTTCAGTCCATGCACAAACTTGAACACCTTATCCTCGTCTTTGTGAGCAAAGTGTCCAGCAAACCTGGACAGGGACTCAAACTGCCTACTATACTCGGCCACAGACCCTGTCTGCTTCAAGTTCAGAAACTCCAACTTCTTTGCAGTTTGGACGGTGCTATTGAAATACTTCCCATAGAAAATGTCTTTGAATCGTGACCATTGCATTGTCAAAACATCTGTGGTGGTCTCTATTGTCTCCCACCAGAGCTGAGCTTCTCCAGCCAAATGAAAGGTTGCCAATGTGACTTTCTCTTCTTCTCCTATGTTGGCACACCTGAACATACTTTCAATCTTCCTAAGCCATCCCTCAGCAATGACTGGATCGGAGGAATGTCCATCAAATGTGGGTGGTCTCAGTCTCCGGAATCTATCTCCAGAATGTTCAATGTTAGAACCTGAGTTAGCACTTCCTTGTGCTTCCCGATTCAACAGCACTCCTAATTGATCAGATTGTTGACGCACAATATCAGTCTGCTGACGCATTAATTCTGTCAGCTGCCTAATTACACTAGAGTCCTCCTCACGTCTAGGACTTGGTATCTCTCTTGGTATTCTTGGTCTTCCTGGGCGCCTAGCCATTTTACTAATTTCCTGCACAGGGTTAACTACTCTCATAAACATTTTATAACTAAAGCTAACATAAACACTTACAGTTGTTGGAGTACTTCCATGCAACGATTGGCACTGATGAGTAATCTTTTGAACGGTTTAACTGAATGTCTCTGATACCATAATGTAACGCCCCGAGTTATCTGAACCCGGTTTGCTACTCATTACTTGATCATAACTAAGAAATTTCGAATAAATTTAAAACTTCATTCGACATTCAAAATTTGACATTTTCTAAACGTCCAAAACATTTGAAAACTTTGCAGCGGAAAATTATTTAAAACTACAATGGGGATTTAACTAGCTGTGAAAATATTGTTGGAAAGATTAATGGAAATGTTTAAAGTATTGGTCAAGAGAAAACAAGGTTTTAAATGATGGACTACTCAAGGAATTACAAAAGTCGAATTCATCTGCCGACGACAAAGTCAACGGAAGGAAACGGAACGAGGTTCCTGTCGATGACGTCACGAGTTGAACTCGTCTGCCGACGACTAGTCAACGGAAGGAAACGGAACGAGGTTCCTGCCGATGACGTCACGAGTTGAACTCGTCTGCCGACGACTAGTCAACGGAAGGAGCAGAAGCAGAAACCAAAGGCTTCTGCCGATGACGTCTACACAACTTCACCCACAACTTCATCTGCCGATGAAATCATGGTAACTACACAGGAAACGGAACGAGGTTCCTGCCGATGACGTCACGAGTTGAACTCGTCTGCCGACGACTAGTCAACGGAAGGAAACGGAACGAGGTTCCTGCCGATGACGTCACGAGTTGAACTCGTCTGCCGACGACTAGTCAACGGAAGGAAACGGAACGAGGTTCCTGCCGATGACGTCACGAGTTGAACTCGTCTGCCGACGACTAGTCAACGGAAGGAAACGGAACGAGGTTCCTGCCGATGACGTCACGAGTTGAACTCGTCTGCCGACGACTAGTCAACGGAAGGAAACGGAACGAGGTTCCTGCCGATGACGTCACGAGTTGAACTCGTCTGCCGACGACTAGTCAACGGAAGGAAACGGAACGAGGTTCCTGCCGATGACGTCACGAGTTGAACTCGTCTGCCGACGACTAGTCAACGGAAGGAAACGGAACGAGGTTCCTGCCGATGACGTCACGAGTTGAACTCGTCTGCCGACGACTAGTCAACGGAAGGAAACGGAACGAGGTTCCTGCCGATGACGTCACGAGTTGAACTCGTCTGCCGACGACTAGTCAACGGAAGGAAACGGAACGAGGTTCCTGCCGATGACGTCACGAGTTGAACTCGTCTGCCGACGACTAGTCAACGGAAGGAAACGGAACGAGGTTCCTGCCGATGACGTCACGAGTTGAACTCGTCTGCCGACGACTAGTCAACGGAAGGAAACGGAACGAGGTTCCTGCCGATGACGTCACGAGTTGAACTCGTCTGCCGACGACTAGTCAACGGAAGGAAACGGAACGAGGTTCCTGCCGATGACGTCACGAGTTGAACTCGTCTGCCGACGACTAGTCAACGGAAGGAAACGGAACGAGGTTCCTGCCGATGACGTCACGAGTTGAACTCGTCTGCCGACGACTAGTCAACGGAAGGAAACGGAACGAGGTTCCTGCCGATGACGTCACGAGTTGAACTCGTCTGCCGACGACTAGTCAACGGAAGGAAACGGAACGAGGTTCCTGCCGATGACGTCACGAGTTGAACTCGTCTGCCGACGACTAGTCAACGGAAGGAAACGGAACGAGGTTCCTGCCGATGACGTCACGAGTTGAACTCGTCTGCCGACGACTAGTCAACGGAAGGAAACGGAACGAGGTTCCTGCCGATGACGTCACGAGTTGAACTCGTCTGCCGACGACTAGTCAACGGAAGGAAACGGAACGAGGTTCCTGCCGATGACGTCACGAGTTGAACTCGTCTGCCGACGACTAGTCAACGGAAGGAAACGGAACGAGGTTCCTGCCGATGACGTCACGAGTTGAACTCGTCTGCCGACGACTAGTCAACGGAAGGAAACGGAACGAGGTTCCTGCCGATGACGTCACGAGTTGAACTCGTCTGCCGACGACTAGTCAACGGAAGGAAACGGAACGAGGTTCCTGCCGATGACGTCACGAGTTGAACTCGTCTGCCGACGACTAGTCAACGGAAGGAAACGGAACGAGGTTCCTGCCGATGACTAACTTATCTGCCGATGAAGTCAGCGTAATTTCATCTCTCAATAGACAAACACACGTCATCTTCCAATAACAAAAATATGACTCCACGCCTTCGATTCGCTAAACGACAAACGGGTTTCTCCCTCTTCCGATGGAATGGATACATCTGCCGACAGTGCTACTCACGTAACTCCTTAAAGCATCTATGATAGACTTTAAAATTTACATCTTCCGATGGCTTTTCTGAAGACATCTTCCGATAGAATTTAAAATTTACTCAACATCTACCGACAGATATCATCTGTCGATAGAGAGCAAAACAACAACTCTAATCGCTTCACTTGCAGATCCAGTAATAAATCAGCAGAATACTAAATTCAGAGAAAACTAAGAATACTTTTGAAAACTTCAAGTAACTCATTCTTGCTAAAAACTAACCAGAGACAATCCAAACCTTTGTGTCACTAGAAACTCATAAGTACTAACTTGAAATCCCAACAGAATATCGTTATCAGAAAAGAAACTCAAAAGCGAATTCCAAAACATTTAAAATTTCTACTGTCATGAAAGCTCAGTATAATAAATTTGAAATACTGTCAATTAATCTTGTTAGTCAATGACACCAGTCAAACCGCCCCATCAGATGCCTGACTGTTGCACAGCCGTGCTCCACCAACCTCATCTACTCGATTATGCTCTCAGGGAAATCACCTGTTGTATCCTCAACACCTACATCACAAAACTCACCTATTAGCCTAATGCTAAGCAAGTAAAGCATTAATGAAATGTATGCTGAAACATAAACCCTGATCATGCAGTTTCTAATTTTCTCAACTCAGTTGTGCATCGTTCATAAACTGGTCTGATCCCTAAGTTCCCTTGGGAGTGGGATCGGTTCTCCCAATGTAATAAATCCTCTACTCAGTTAAGGGGCGGATTACTTCCCTTAACAGCTAATACAGATCCCTTAATTCCCTTGGGAGTGGGATCGGTTCTCCCAATGTAATAAATCCTCTACTCAGTTAAGGGGCAGATTACTTCCCTTAACAGCTACTCTGTTTCATTCAATTCATACTCATCATAACCTTGCACATAAATTCATTTTCGTAATTCTTCAAAAACTTAATGCATGACATAAAGAAAAGAAACACTCAAACATGCATAAACCTACTGTTTTGTGATGTAGGCCCGAAGGCTCACACATTACTTTACTTACCTGGCTCCTGGAAATCGCTCGGCTATATGCTACTCCAAAAATCTGCTCACCTAAAACCATTGACAGATTATGGATTAGATCTCCACTAAACTTTATCTAACTACTGAAGTCTAAGGAAGCCAGTTTGGGGCTCTACTGATTAAGCATTCCCGATACATCACTAAACCCCAAAACCCAAATCTCTCACCCGCAGCTTATCGAAGATACATACATCGCAATCCTTCAGCTACCCTAGCACTAGAACGGCAAGTAGTTGATTCAAAACTCACCTTGGTTGGGGAAAACCGGAGGGGAAATCGCCCAGAGGTAGTCTGCTTGAGCTGAGAGGTAAGAGTAATAATACAGTGGCGGCTAAACCTCACTAAACCTTTCCTTAAATACTTTATCCACAATATAAATTCGCAATTACCACTTTGCCCCTGCCTAGTCATTTACAACCTAATCAACATTTCACTAAATTTTAACCATAAAAATTATATTCCACCGTTTAATAACTTATTTTGATTTATTGAAACCGAGTGCTACAAAATCCACCAAAATTTAATTAAGGAAAATTTTTGAATAAATTTTTTGCGAACTTTAAGTATAGATTTTAACCCAGTTGGTAATTTTTGTCAAGTAGTAACGTATGAATTTTCTGGTCAATTATACCTCGTACGAAAAAATTTAAGGAAATTAAATTAAAATTGTAAGTTAACGTTCGGGTGTCTCAAGTGAATTTAGTTCACAGGAGAAGAATGTCAGAAATTACTAAAGGTAATTATTCGGTAAGAATTGAAATTGAAAAGTTTGAACGTTATTTGTTTGAATATAAAATAAAGTAAATAAAATAATAAATAAATTTATTATAAATTAAATTTTAAAACGATAAGGTTTTCAAGGAAAACCTCATCGTTTTCTCTCTGCCGACAGAACACAGAAGAGAGGGAGAGAGGGAGCCGACGCGAGGGGAAGGTCGCCTATTCCGAAACGACCACCGTTCGGGACGATCTTGGTGTCAGAACGTTCGTCTCGATGAGTAGAGCAGCGTTGCTAAAGGGCGTTCTCGGAGGTAAGCTCCCTTTCTCCCAATTTTTGCCCAAGAAGTTTCGGGATTTTTAAGTTTTGTCGATCTGCTATTTTTGGCCAATTGTTTGTTGGTTTTGGCTGGAACCGATCGGAATGGAAGTGGGAAACGAGTTAGAAACATATTTTGGACAAAAAGTGGTCGGAAAATAGGTTTTGGGTACCCAGCCGTCGTCGGCCGAGTTGGCTCATTCCGTGGGCGAGTTGACTCGGCATAGGGCCGAGTTGACTCAGCACTAGACCGAGTCAACTTGGGCCCAAGGCCGGGTTTGGCCTGGGCTTGATTCGGTCGAGCCTGACTTGGGTTCGGGCCGGGTCTGACCTAGATCTAGACCGAATCTGTTGGGTTCGACCCGATCCAAACTGGGTCTGGTTTGTCTGACCCGATATGGACCGAACTGACCCGAATCAGTCCGATCCAAATCAGACCCGCACCAGCTTGATCCGACCCGAACCTGGCCGACTTGAACTGGTCTAGACCGAATTGGTCCGGTCAGTCAAAGTTGACCATTGACTGTTGACTTTGATCGTCAATGTTGACTATTGACTTTTTGACCAAAAGTCAACTTGAGCGATTTGGGCCCGTTTTAGACCTGGTTCCTCTTTTATATTGTTTCTAAACCCTTATTAGACTTTAACGGGGTTCCTCTTTTGTTTTGATTCTCTGACTCAGAGAATTTTGCTGAGTTCGAAGCAATTCCCGAGGAGTCACGGTTTACCGAGGTTAGGAGGACTCACCTCACAGGTATGGGTTACTGAACTTATTGCGTTGTGCCTAGCCTAGCATTACACGTGGAATTTCACTAGTATCTACATTTGCAGTTTTGCTAGTAGGTGTATGCTACATCCTTTAGGCGTGTACACGTTTTACTTGACTTATACTACCTCATAGATTTTAACACCCGTGTTTTACTCGCCTTTGCTAATGGGTTCAATTTGAGATTTACTAGATTGGCATGCAGATGAGTTTTTATTCATGCATTGGCTTCCTGTTGTGCCACTTGGAATTCGATATTGAAGTAACTGTTTGACACTCGTAGATGGGCCATACACTCAGAGTATCAGGGGGTTTTGCCCAGTTGATGTGATACTCCTCGCTTAAGGATGTGGTACTGGAGATAACCATCTGGCACTCTTAGCTATGTCTATACGCTAAGAGTATCAGGGGGTTTTGCTCAGTTTATGCGAAACTCCTCGCTTAAGGATGATGTGATACTCCTCGCTTAAGGATGATGCGATACTCATCGCTTAAGGATGATGCGATACTTTTCGCTTAAGGATGTTGTACTAGAGATAACCGTTTGACACTCTTAGCTATGTCCATACGCTAAGAGTATCAGGGGGTTTTGCCTAGTTGATGCGATACTCCTCGCTTAAGGATGATGCGATACTCCTCGCTTAAGGATGTGGTACTAGAGATAACCGTCTGGCACTCTTAGCGATGCCCATATCCTAAGAGTATCAAGGGGTTTTGCCCAGTTGATGCGATACCCCTCGCTTAAGGATGATGCGATACTCCTCGCTTAATGATGTGGTACTGGAAATAACCGTCTGCCACTCTTAGCTATGCCCATACGCTGAGAGTATCAAGGGGTTTTGCCCAGTTGATGCGATACTCCTCCCTTAAGGATGATGCGATACTCCACGCTTAAGGATGATGCGATACTCCTCGCTTAAGGATGTGGTACTGGAGATAACCGTCTGACACTCTTAGCTATGCCCATACGCTGAGAATATCAGGGGGTTTTGCCCAGTTGATGCGATATTCCTCGCTTAAGGATGATGCGATACTCCTCGCTTAAGGATGATGCGATACTTGTCGCTTAACGATATGGTACTGGTGATAACCGTCTGGCACTCTTAGCTATGCCCATACGCTGAGAGTATCAGGGGGTTTTGCCCAGTTGTGGCGGTAACTCCACGCTTATGGAGGAATGGCCGATTTGGGCGCCTTGCTTAAAGGAAGCCTGTGGTACTTCCGCTTATGGAACTGCGGTACTTCCCGCTCGCTTAAGGATGATGCGATACTCCTCGCTTAAGGATGATGCGATACTCCTCGCTTAAGGATGATGCGATACTCCTCGCTTAAGGATGATGCGATACTCCTCGCTTAAGGATGATGCGATACTCCTCGCTTAAGGATGATGCGATACTCCTCGCTTAAGGATGATGCGATACTCCTCGCTTAAGGATGATGCGATACTCCTCGCTTAAGGATGATGCGATACTCCTCGCTTAAGGATGATGCGATACTCCTCGCTTAAGGATGATGCGATACTCCTCGCTTAAGGATGATGCGATACTCCTCGCTTAAGGATGATGCGATACTCCTCGCTTAAGGATGATGCGATACTCCTCGCTTAAGGATGATGCGATACTCCTCGCTTAAGGATGATGCGATACTCCTCGCTTAAGGATGATGCGATACTCCTCGCTTAAGGATGATGCGATACTCCTCGCTTAAGGATGATGCGATACTCCTCGCTTAAGGATGATGCGATACTCCTCGCTTAAGGATGATGCGATACTCCTCGCTTAAGGATGATGCGATACTCCTCGCTTAAGGATGATGCGATACTCCTCGCTTAAGGATGATGCGATACTCCTCGCTTAAGGATGATGCGATACTCCTCGCTTAAGGATGATGCGATACTCCTCGCTTAAGGATGATGCGATACTCCTCGCTTAAGGATGATGCGATACTCCTCGCTTAAGGATGATGCGATACTCCTCGCTTAAGGATGATGCGATACTCCTCGCTTAAGGATGATGCGATACTCCTCGCTTAAGGATGATGCGATACTCCTCGCTTAAGGATGATGCGATACTCCTCGCTTAAGGATGATGCGATACTCCTCGCTTAAGGATGATGCGATACTCCTCGCTTAAGGATGATGCGATACTCCTCGCTTAAGGATGATGCGATACTCCTCGCTTAAGGATGATGCGATACTCCTCGCTTAAGGATGATGCGATACTCCTCGCTTAAGGATGATGCGATACTCCTCGCTTAAGGATGATGCGATACTCCTCGCTTAAGGATGATGCGATACTCCTCGCTTAAGGATGATGCGATACTCCTCGCTTAAGGATGATGCGATACTCCTCGCTTAAGGATGATGCGATACTCCTCGCTTAAGGATGATGCGATACTCCTCGCTTAAGGATGATGCGATACTCCTCGCTTAAGGATGATGCGATACTCCTCGCTTAAGGATGATGCGATACTCCTCGCTTAAGGATGATGCGATACTCCTCGCTTAAGGATGATGCGATACTCCTCGCTTAAGGATGATGCGATACTCCTCGCTTAAGGATGATGCGATACTCCTCGCTTAAGGATGATGCGATACTCCTCGCTTAAGGATGATGCGATACTCCTCGCTTAAGGATGATGCGATACTCCTCGCTTAAGGATGATGCGATACTCCTCGCTTAAGGATGATGCGATACTCCTCGCTTAAGGATGATGCGATACTCCTCGCTTAAGGATGATGCGATACTCCTCGCTTAAGGATGATGCGATACTCCTCGCTTAAGGATGATGCGATACTCCTCGCTTAAGGATGATGCGATACTCCTCGCTTAAGGATGATGCGATACTCCTCGCTTAAGGATGATGCGATACTCCTCGCTTAAGGATGATGCGATACTCCTCGCTTAAGGATGATGCGATACTCCTCGCTTAAGGATGATGCGATACTCCTCGCTTAAGGATGATGCGATACTCCTCGCTTAAGGATGATGCGATACTCCTCGCTTAAGGATGATGCGATACTCCTCGCTGTTTGTTTGTTACATTTGATTGATAAGCCCATTGCGTGGTCCCCTTGAGCCCAGGGTTGAGTGGTTGTTTGTCCCTCCTGGTGTACTCTAGCGCATGTCCCGAGGCCCAGGGTTGAGTGGTTGTTTGTCCCTCCTGGTTAATCTTGATTGATAAGCCCATTGCGTGGTCCCCTTGAGCCCAGGGTTGAGTGGTTGTTTGTCCCTCCTGGTATACTCTAGCACGTGTCCCGGTGGCCCAGAGTTGAGTGGTTAGTTGTCCCTCCTGGTTAATCTTGATTGATAAGCCCATTGCGTGGTCCCCTTGAGCCCAAGGTGGAGTGGTGGTTTGTCCCTCCTGGTGTACTCTAGCGCATGTCCCGGAGGCCCAGGGTTGAGTGGTTGTTTGTTCCTCCTGGTCAATCTTGTTTGATAAGTCCACTGCGTGGTCCCCTTGAGCCCAGGGTTGAGTGGTTGTTTGTCCCTCCTGGTGTACTCTAGCACGTGTCCCGGTGGCCCAGGGTTGAGTGGTTATTTGTCCCTCCTGGTGTACTCTAGCACGTGTCCCGGTGGCCCAGGGTTGAGTGGTTGTTTGTCCCTCCTGGTGTACTCTAGCACGTGTCCCGGTGGCCCAGGGTTGAGTGGTTGTTTGTCCCTCCTGGTGTACTCTAGCACGTGTCCCGGTGGCCCAGGGTTGAGTGGTTGTTTGTCCCTCCTGGTGTACTCTAGCACGTGTCCCGGTGGCCCAGGGTTGAGTGGTTGTTTGTCCCTCCTGGTGTACTCTAGCACGTGTCCCGGTGGCCCAGGGTTGAGTGGTTGTTTGTCCCTCCTGGTGTACTCTAGCACGTGTCCCGGTGGCCCAGGGTTGAGTGGTTGTTTGTCCCTCCTGGTGTACTCTAGCACGTGTCCCGGTGGCCCAGGGTTGAGTGGTTGTTTGTCCCTCCTGGTGTACTCTAGCACGTGTCCCGGTGGCCCAGGGTTGAGTGGTTGTTTGTCCCTCCTGGTGTACTCTAGCACGTGTCCCGGTGGCCCAGGGTTGAGTGGTTGTTTGTCCCTCCTGGTGTACTCTAGCACGTGTCCCGGTGGCCCAGGGTTGAGTGGTTGTTTGTCCCTCCTGGTGTACTCTAGCACGTGTCCCGGTGGCCCAGGGTTGAGTGGTTGTTTGTCCCTCCTGGTGTACTCTAGCACGTGTCCCGGTGGCCCAGGGTTGAGTGGTTGTTTGTCCCTCCTGGTGTACTCTAGCACGTGTCCCGGTGGCCCAGGGTTGAGTGGTTGTTTGTCCCTCCTGGTGTACTCTAGCACGTGTCCCGGTGGCCCAGGGTTGAGTGGTTGTTTGTCCCTCCTGGTGTACTCTAGCGCATGTCCCGAGGCCCAGGGTTGAGTGGTTGTTTGTCCCTCCTGGTGTACTCTAGCACGTGTCCCGGTGGCCCAGGGTTGAGTGGTTGTTTGTCCCTCCTGGTGTACTCTAGCACGTGTCCCGGTGGCCCAGGGTTGAGTGGTTGTTTGTCCCTCCTGGTGTACTCTAGCACGTGTCCCGGTGGCCCAGGGTTGAGTGGTTGTTTGTCCCTCCTGGTGTACTCTAGCACGTGTCCCGGTGGCCCAGGGTTGAGTGGTTGTTTGTCCCTCCTGGTGTACTCTAGCACGTGTCCCGGTGGCCCAGGGTTGAGTGGTTGTTTGTCCCTCCTGGTGTACTCTAGCACGTGTCCCGGTGGCCCAGGGTTGAGTGGTTGTTTGTCCCTCCTGGTGTACTCTAGCCGTGTCCCGTGGCCCAGGGTTGAGTGGTTATTGTCCCCTAGTGTGCTCTAGCATGCGTGATGGCCAGGGTTGTGTTATTGATCTTCAATGCTGTAATCTGCGCACCCTGGCCCATGTGATGGTTATTGATCCATCTGTAATGTGCGTTCACCACGCCCATGGTGTTGTTGTTGATCTTTAGCTAGTAAGCCGTGCGTCCACGCGACCTGGGAGTGTATGATCCTTTAGCTGGTAATCGTTGTGCGGTTCCCACTGAGTTTTGATCGCTCCTGTTAGTAATCTGTACCCCGGGGAATCGTCACTGTCATGACTTTCTTTACTTATCAGTACTTTATACCTCGTATCGAGGTCTTTTTTTTCATACTTATATCTATCTCTCTTACTTATTCGCTGAATAACCGCGTTTAGCTTTCACTCCTGCCGATCGCTAAACGACAAACATCTAGTTGTTCTAGACCGGTCAGCACGTGCATCTCCATGATTCATTAAACATCTATCGCAGCACACATATTTGCATCTGCCGACAGTCACGTGCACTCGTGTGACCAATTAAAACACCGTTCAATTATACAACGAAGCCACCTACATCTGCCGATGAGAGAACAATAGACGATGCTCTCATCTGCCGATGGCAAATACTCTATATGGCCGATGACGTGCATCACATCTTCCGGTTAACTTAACAGATAACAGACATGTCGTCATCGTCCGATGGCTTAAGGCAACTCATCTTCCGACAGATTAACTCACATCATCTGCCGATGACGTGGCACTACATCTGCCGATGGCAACACGACAACATCTGCCGATGGCATATCGTCTGCTGATGACGTCAGCCGGAAGACAAATACTTTTCCTCTTCCGATGACGTCCTCCGGAAGACAGACTTACCCGACTCCCATCACAATCCTCCTGTCGATTTCTACACTTCAAAATAACACATCTCCTGCCGATAGACAAGTACTTTCATCTACCGACTACTAACATTACCTAACACTTCTTCTTCCGGTAACAAGCAAACTTCATCTACGATTTCCTAAACTCCATAATAACCTCACACCTTCCGGTAGACAATACATTCGTCTACCGGCAGCACAAACATCATAACTCAAACTTAATACCGGGACACCAACAGAATAAACCACAGATTCATTAAAACTCATACAGCGGATGACGTCCAGCCGGAAGACTAAACCAACAAACATCTACCTTCGGCATCTGCCGATGACGTCAGCCGGAAGACTAAACCATCAAACAATTAACTCTCGGCATCTGCCGATGACGTCAGCCGGAAGACTACCTCTTCCAGCTTCCGTCTTACGGTAGAGAACTCTAAATCATCAAATGACTCCTTCCAACAGAAAGAAAACACAACTCATTCAAAATGCATATAGCGGAAGACTTAAGCAACTGACCATTTATAAATCTATATAATCATTCCCTGACTCAATGATCCACTAGACAGTTTCAAAGCTCAACGTTTTAAATAATCTCATCCTACTTAAACTACCATATTCTTTAACATACTGTAACATAAGAGTCTTAACCAGGGGTCATAAATCGCCTCTCCAGTCCCGCACTGTCACCTTGAGCATCCTTCAGCAACCAGCCTTAAGCATCCTCTTTGAACATAACATCCTCACCTGAACCTTCTTCACCTACACCATAAGGTTTAACTATAAGCCTAATGCTTAGTAAGGAATGCATGCTGACAGATATACATGAGTACACAATTTAAAGGGACATAAGTTCATAAACCATTCTTCATTCATGTTCATCTTTATCCTTTACATAACATGTATTAAGGCAGGGAACGAGGGAGGAAGACTGGGGTACATAGTCATTTGCCTATCGCGGCAGTCGTACATAATCATTTGCCTATCGCGGCAATCATGATACATCACTCGGCCTCCCTAGTGGGAGAATTCGCGAGCCATACATATCATTAACTCGGCCTCCACCAGTGGGAGATTTCGCGAGTCATACATATCATTACTCGGCCTCCACCAGTGGGAGAATTCGCGAGTCATACATAGCATAGTCCTTTCCCCGTTCTGCACTTAATTATGGTTACATTTACTTTTCATATTCTCTACTTAATCATAAACGTGGGCATAATACATAGACATGAGGTTCACAGAGAAAAGTCATACCATAAGGACAAGTAGAACATCCTGTAACTTTACATTTACTTACACAACTTCTTCATGTCGTGGAAATAACAAATCATAGTCAACAAGTTAACATTTCAGTGATTTCCTAATACCCTTGCGGTGTAGGCCCTAGTGGCCGGAAATCTTAACACATTCACTTACCTGGATTCCTTAGCAATCCGAGCTTCTTTCCTTTAAACTTCTTCACCTAAAACATGTACATTACAGTAGTTAAAACAAAGTCTAAGTCCTAATAGTCCTAATCATAAACCGTCCTAGGATCTAATAGCTAAAGTCATTCTGATTCCTCTGTTGACACACTGCAGTCTGAAATCCGAAACTAGGTGGACAGGTTTTACCATTGATTAAATCCGAGTTGGTTACTTAAAATGCTCAGAATCGATTCGGGATGACATTTCTACTCTCAGATTTTAAAAAGTCTAAAGCTACTCGGCCACTGCTAAAAATATCCGAACTCAGTGCCGAGCTGAAAACAGAGCTCTATTTACTAATGAATGACTACATTGTCCATTTCATACCTCGGGTGTGGATTTGCAGAGAAGAGCAAGCTCGAAACCGGTCGTCGGCAGAGGAAAGTTCTGGTAGCCGAGAGCAAGAACTTGGAAGAGAAGAAATCGCCGAGAGGGAATGTCGGCTACAGTGGCAATAAAATGAGATTTAAGGTTTCCATTTCCTATTTATACTAAATCCATCGATTTTAATTTACAAAACTGCCACCCAACCTAGTTTTACTTAACTTGTAATAATTTATCTTAACATTAAATTTTAAATCATAAAGGTTAAATAAGAGGGTGACAATGAAAATGGTCAGAAAATCACCTGGCCGAAACGTCGGGTGTTACAAAATCCATGACGCAGACTCCATGATCGCCATGATGGGTGGTTATTGGATCTCTACTAGTTGGTGTCTTTTATTTTCCCCTTATGAGACTTTGCCTAGTGTTATCTCTTCTCTTCGGTGGGGTATAGTTCGAAAAATCCTAGCGTAACTTCTTTTGGTTTTTCTGTACACCTGACTATATATGATAGTGGTTGGAATAGTATCCCATACTGAGTTTGTCACTCACCCTATCGACTTTCCCTTTTTAGGTATAAAAAGAAAGAGTAAGGGGTAAGCTCTTTCAGGCTGGATTTTCTTTGAGTCTCACATTTATTTCCTTCCATTTTGTAATATGTAAGAACATATTCGAGATTATACGTTACTTTGGCCTGTAATTATCTCATTTATCTTGTATTTCTACTATTGCTTCTACTCTCATATTTGTTACTTCGAGGAGGTTTTGGATTAGTGTTAAATCTTCTGCACTCAGCCTTAGGTTAGACGATGGACCTCCCTGAGGTGGATCGTTTAACCTGGTGTTTCTATTAGTCTCCCTCCCGGGTCGGGACATTGTGCCTCGACGATACGTAGGCATCCAAGTTAATTTGATGTAAGTTCCTCATTTCTATCTCGAAATGAAAAGTTGTTGTTGCCTTGGTCGCATTCCACATTGCATCTCTCTATATACTCTACCCCAAAATTTGTTTTTAAAATTTACGTATATATGTCGGAGACAGTAGCGGTGGTCGGCTGAAAGTAATTTATGTTGTACAGTAGGCAACACCTAGTATTTGAAATAACAACAGAGTCAATATAAAACAATATAACTATCACAACGCCTCAATATTTGAAAGAACAATTGAAAATGCATTATACCTTTTGTCGATCTGTAACAAAATGTCCATCTGTATTACGATTCAGTATGTAGGTATTTCTTCAATAATTTCAAAAACCATGTCCATACACTCTGATTCCACATTGGCAACAACAATGAGATATATTCCATTGTTGTTATCAATACTAACGGCTATCAGTAATTGGCAGAGGCAAGAGCCCTTTAGATGACGACTATCCAAATAGATAATAGGTCTACCACACTGCAGCAAATCTGCCTTGCAAGCAACCATACACATATACATTCTTTCGAATACATATAAGTCATTATCGACAGAGCCCACAAAGTAAGTCTATTGACAAAATGTGCTACCCAGATTTGATCTACGTATTTCTTCTGCGTACGACCACAATAGCTTGTATTGTTCGTCGTCTTTCCCTTCATTATATTTTTGCGCTTTGCTTCTTGCTCTTCGTGCTAGACTTGATGTAATATTAACATTCAAATCCTTCCTCATTGTCTTGATAATGGAAAGAATTTCCCACGTAGGTTGACTTTTGAACCTATCCAAATAACGATTTGTCACCCATTTTGTAGTAGCGTGTTGTTTCTCAATTTTTCTTGAACAGTTGTGAGAATCGTTGAAACTTTTTATTTAAAACGTAAGTTCATTTTGCATCTTCTAACCATGCAGTAGTCAATCACATCTGTTTTCACACACTGCCGTTAGTCGCCGAGATTCACTTTTAATGAATTTGATCCCATAACCATTATTCAAAGTATATTATACTATTTCTTGTCTAATCGCCTTTAAAGAATGGCCCCCTGTTCTCAAGCAACATAATTAAGAACGGGGTGTAACACCCAGAATTTCTATTACACGCCTAGCCCTAGTTTAAGTCAAATAGGAGTGATAGGATAGCTTAGTGTTAAGTGAGATTAAGTGATGAAAGTGGATACAAGTTTGACAATTCAAACTTCAATAAGAGTTTGAAAAGTCAAACCAATAGAATGCTAATGTTAAGTTGCATTAAAGGGTGAAAAGGTGGTAATTTTGTGTGGTTTCACGTTGGAAATAAATGGGAGAGAATGAAAGTGTGGTGGTTGGTTGAAAGAAAAAAATTCATGGTTTGAAAAAGTCAAAAAAGGCATGAACCAATAGAAATTAAGTAAAATTAATTAATGAAAAGTGGTTAAAAGATAGACATTCACGTTGGAAAACCATGTGTGAAAGGGGAGGGGTTTGACTTAAAATAAAGAAACTTTAGTGGGAAAAATAAAAAGTGAAAAAGGGTTAGTGGTTAAATGGAAAATTTCTTTCTTTCTTCTTCATTCTTCCATCGAAGCTTTCATCCTCCATAGCCGCCTCTCCTCCTCTCTTTTGCTTCAAGTTCTCAAGAGTTTTCAAGGTAATAATGCATAGGTTTTGGTTTTATTAACTTTAGGTGAAGTTTGTTGAAGTTTTTAGTGAGTTTTAAGTGAATTTGGTGAGGGTTTGAAAACCCTAAATTGGTGAGTCCAAAAATTTGATTCTCCTTGAGGGTTTTGTTCCGGTCATTTAATACTTGGGTATGTTAGTTTAGGTTAATTGAGTGGTTAGATTATGGATTGGAATTGATTTACACAAAATCGGTTTTTATGCAAAAGTGTACCCGATTCTGTCCTCTGGTTTTCGGATTGGCTAAGTGAGTTGTTTGGTTAATTTAAGCATTTTAATGGATAGTAGACGTGTAGAGGTTTCCGAATTGGGGTGGCACGTTGAAATCCATTGAAAAACGAGGGAGTTAAGACCGTTTGAAGTTTGACGGTCAAATTTTGGGGGAAAAATCGGGTTTGAGTGTTTAGGTTAAAAAGTTAGGGTTAGTTTAAGTTAGTTGATTTCTTTGGAATCCCTTAGGTTGTTACTAAGTGAATTTTTCCTTATTTGTTAGGTAATTGCACGAGTGAATTATCGGGCGAAGTGGATAATTGAACTTCGAGCAACTAGGTAAGTAGAGGATGAGTGTTTGTTGCCGTTGTTTCATTACGTTGTTGTGTTGGTTGCATTGTTTGAACATTGTTTGCAAATTGTGGGAGTGGAATATATAATGTTAAGCAGAAGGTTTCATGAACACTTCGATGTTAAGCAGAAGGTTCCGTGAACGCTTCGATGTTAAGCAGAAGGTTCCGGGAACGCTTCGATGTTAAGCAGAAGGTTCCGTGAATGCTTCGATGTTAAGCAGAAGATTCCGTGAACGCTTCGATGTTAAGTAGAAGGTTTCGTGAACGCTTCGATGTTAAGCAGAAGGTTCCGGGAATGCTTCGATGTTATGCAGAAGGTTCCGTGAACGCTTCGATGTTAAGCAGAAGGTTCCGTTAATGCTTCGATGTTAAGCAGAAGGTTCCGTGAATTGCTTCGATGTTAACAATTAAATTAGGTTTAAACGGGGATTGGTTAGCAAAGTAGCGCACTGAGCCATGGTGGGTTCGGGGGCGTTACACGGGGGGCAAATTCAGGACGACGACCACTCGTTCTCACTCTTACAAAAAATAGTGCCAACAACGGGGGGCCATTTCAGAGCGGAGACTCCCCGTTCTCGACCACCCTCTAAAATGGGGAGGTAGAGAACGAGGGGTCGTTTCAGGGTGGTGACCCTCAGTTCCAGACAAACCTGTAAAATAGAGAGGCAAAGAACGAGGGGTCGTTGCGCGGCAGAGACCCCCCATTGTCGAATCACGAGCAGTGCACGTTGGACTGACGATCTCTGCCCCCTACATTGGCCCCCTATTGTTGGAAACTTCTAGAGTTACGTCACATGTATTTTTCTATTCAAAGTTCAGCATTGTAATTGAAAAGTGAATTTTTGAAGAACATTTTCTGATTGAATGAAAACATTTCCTACTTTCCAACTTCCTTTTCTCTTCTTTCTTCTGCTGTAGCTTCTCTTCTTCTTTTTACATCTGCTGTAGCTTCTCTTCTTCTTTTTACATCTGCTGCTACATCAAATAGAAGTTTAGATCACTACCCACCTTTCTATTTGCTCCCTTGATTTAATTCTTGTCAAATGTATGTTTTGTAGTTAGTTGTGAATGATAGAAAGTGTTTCGTTCTTTGTTTTTCCATTCTTTTTGAACCTTATAACTTTGTATCGTTCGCCATGCTTCTATTTGTGCCGTGTTTTATTTCCTTATTGATAATATGTTGTACCCCTGTTAGAGATAAAGTATTCCATACTATTTTCAAGCTTTTACTATTCTTAATGCTTTCGTGGGTTACTTGTAATTTCATTGCCAAATTTTGTGAAGGAAATTGACGCTTTTATTGCTTTGCTATTTTGGAACAACATAAACACTTATATTCATTGTTTTTGCACTTTCAAGCAGGTAGGAAGGAAAAATCTGAAGTTTCTACTTTGCAATACAACACACTTGTTACTTACTATCATATCTTCTTCCCCCTGCTCATCCCTCGGTGTGGTCTTTGTTTCTTTTATTTTGTGTTGTGTGTTTTCTTTTTTTTTTTTCTTGCCATTAGATTTGAATTTTACTACTAATGACTATTACGATAGTAGATATGGTGTGATAAGCATTTTTGGGTGTTTGTCTTTTCAAACAAAAGATAAGCATTTTTTGTTGTTTAACTGTTTTCCTATTTTTGTATTTTATTTATGTTTGTTGTTGTAGTGCTCTTGCTGGTATTGTTTCTGCTTTGTTGTTGAGCAAATGCTGCAAATTGTTTGGAATATTTCATTATTTTATTTGTTTCATCTGTTGTTTTTTTCCTGCTCTTTCGCTGCTCTTCTTGTTTGGCTGCATACATTGTTGATTTTGTTTCTCTTTTGTCTGGTTCACTCTCTTGTGTTTTGCTGTTTAGATGTACAATTGCTTCTTCCCAAGTGGTTCTTCATCTTGATTCTGCTTGAGTTCTCTTTCTCTCGGTATATCGCTTATTTCTCTTCTTTTTTCTCCTTTCACATTTGACTTCTAATTTGCTTCTTTCGATTTCTTCATTTTGTCCTGATCTCGATGCCTTTGAAAATCGAGTTAGCGACGTGAATTCTCCACTCAAATAATGCCAAATAAATCATTGGCACAACAAAAACAATAAACTACATGCTACTAGGCTGCAATAAATAGTAAAATCAACCCATAATTTATATACAAGTTTTATTATATACAAGACTATATCCACAATTTATTTTACAGACATGAGCAACCTAAACTAAAATACATTAAAAGAGAAAACCTAAAATAAAATTCTACTGGGTCTAAGCTATGTTGAGCTCTTCAATCCATTATGATTTTACCTTTATTTCGTGAGCTGCCACTACTTATTCTTGAAAATTTAGAGGAAACGACGGAATGAGCTTTATAAAGCTCAGTGATAATACTAATATAAGGATTCACCAAACTAAACTGAAATCACATGTATTCATGTACTAATTTCGCTACATGATTAATCCTAACAACCTTCACTTCCATTTATCAACATCGATAAACTCTCATGATGACACATCTTAAGTTATTTGTGTTAATTTTTTAAACATTTTTTATTAATATTTTACTATGTGTCACACCTCTTTTTGTAAGAAGTGTATTGTGCATTTATGTGAATGTTTAAGCATATGATTTAGTTAATCATAACCTCTTAAACTCTTCTCTCATTATCTTGTGCAATTAATCTTTATCCACAACTTAACTCCATGTTTTTTACATAACTCACTAGACGTTTATTATTAATATTTAATTTAATTTACGTTTATCACATTCCTCTCTATGTAGAAATTATTCAATGCAGATAAGTGAAGATGCCTAGACACATGATATATAGATCCATTGCCTAGATACCTCAACTTACCAATTAACCATTCTATACTCAATTATATGTAATGAGTATGAAATGCAACTCTCACACAACACTTGTGACATGATAAGAGAATCAATGTAAGTGTGTGCATCATATTCATTTGATTTCACATTTATCAAGTATCATATTAACATGTTATGTGAATGTCAATATGCGTGAAGCATATCGACATATAATGTGAATGTCAATATGCATGATCAATAATCCCCATTTGTAAAGCTGCACACATACGTATATCTTACTGATTATTTCACAGTAGCGGCGACACGTCACAATATACTTCCAGAGGTATAGGAATTTGCAACCCAATGAGGACTCACTGTAGCGACCCTTAAACCTATCCCTTAATTTCCCGTATAAAATTTTTCTTTTTTAAACATTCTCAAGTGAACCCCTTTCATTAAATCGTTAAATCAAAGTATAAATCGTTGAAATATATTTAAAAACTATTTAAATAAAACCATTAAAACAGAGGAGGAATCGACCAAGCAAATTGAGGGGCAAAAGGGCCAATTCGCCCATAAAAACCATATCCGATCGATCGGCCATTTCAGCCGATCGATCGGCTGAAATGCAAATATAAGGGGCGATCGATCACCAGCCGATCGATCACCCCTGCGATCGATCGGCACACTCTCTGGATTTTTCCAGAGAGTGGCGACCATTTACGCCGATCGATTGCCTCCTTAGGCGATCGATCAGCAACCTCTCTAGAATTCGAAATTCAAGAGAGTTGCTTCTCTCTTTTCTCTTTTTCCCTGCACACTTATACTTCCTCTTCTTCTGCCCATAAACTTCAACATCACATACATACTAAAACACTTCATAATCATCAACCCAATATCTTAACTTTATTCATCACAAAATACACTACTCTCTCGTAACCTCCTCAACTCATAAACCACCGAATCATCCACTCGACGCACATTTAAAACGTAATTAAATCTCGTGAAAAATGAACTGCGTGGATCTATTTGAAAACCAAATAAAACCCCTACGAAATTCAACAACCAAGCAGTTCAGTATCATCTAAATAACAGGCTTAACAAAACGTTTTATAAAACGAGTTTTCTAAAACATCAAAACATCAATTCATTAACTATCCAGATACCAAACATCCTAAAATGTTTCTAACTATATAATTATCCTATCTAATCCACCATCAGCCTAAAACATCCCGGAAATCCTCAAGGCACTTACTTACGTCCCCACGGGTCACAAAAAGCACCAACAGCCCAACGCACTCACACGAGCCAACCTTCTTCAACCTGCTCATTCTTCGGGTGGATGGATCTCATCCTCACCTGTATCGAAATCACCTACACCATAAAGTCAACTATGAGCTAGAGGCTCCGTAAGCTTCGTAAATGCAAATACATGCTATGCATATGAGGTTCGGAAATCATGCAAACATTTTAATCATTATTTTACAAAACAGATTGTTACAGAACAGAACGTCACTTGGGTCTAACTCTCACCAGATGGAGAGGGCACGTCCGGCGGTTGGATAGCCCTTTCCATCTATCGAGGGAAAAACAACCTTCCATTCGTAAACAGCCATGTCTGAACCTCACCCCGTCATGACCAGATTACGTACATTCGTTTCTTTAATTCGTTTCATTTTCTTAAACACGTGCAGAAATCTATTTTTCATGATATTTTAAAAGAACGTGATGCATGTACAGAAAATGGCATAATTTAAGCATACAACATGTGTACCATCAGGACGATAAAAACATAACCTATGAAAGCAATTAATCCTAACTACCCAACCAAAGCGATTAAACAATAAAGCCCCAATAATCCTCAACGTAACTTCGACATATGGTGTAGGCCAATCGACCATAGTAAGTCACGAGAACTTACCTCGCGTCCGTTACGATTCAAGCTCCGTCCACGAGCGTTGTTCACCTATGGTAATTCACAACATTCATAATTAAAACTGAGTCTAAACCATTGAGTTTCGAAAACTACAAACTCCTAGTTAAAGGAAATTTCCTAAAACTCTAATTTAACTAGTTGAGGCAATTTATCGAGCAGTTCATGCTCGTGAATTTCCAAACCTTCATTAATGGGGTTTTTAAAACCTCCAACCACCCAAAACTCAACAACCCCCATTAATTCCAACAAACTTCCTCCAATAACAATAAACACACTCATTAGAGTCGTAATTAGGGTAAACCTATCGATTTGCAACCTTAATTCATATTTTTAACAAAACCCTAAACGAACCCTAACAATTTAAACTCTAGAAATTGAAAATCTAGCGTTCCAAAAGCTTGGAGCCTTACCTAGGGAGCGAAGATGGAGAAGAAACGTGAAGGATCGAGTTCCCGGAGGAGGAGTTTCATCGCCGGAAGAAGAAACGGGCGAGGGTGGGAGGGAAATCACAAAGTTCTCTAGAGAAAAGGAGAAAATCTTCAGAATGAATTTCATGGGAGGCATTTGCCTTTTTAATAACAATTTGAATGCTTAAATGACCATTGTGCCCTCCCTTAGATTTTCTATTTGTTTCTTCACTTATTTCGTTATTTAGTTAACGATTCGTTTTCTCCAAATTTTCATATTTCACCAATAATTCTAATTTATTATTAGTGCTTCATTAAAACTTTCCGTTCGCAAAACGGACTTAATTTGACATATTTACAAAAATGCCATTATTTATTGGAATAATAAAATCTCGTAAAACTGGGTGTTACATTCCATCCACCTAATTAAAATTTTGTCCTCAAAATTTGACTATACAAACAGTTCAGGATACTTCGACATCATATTCTGCTGCCTCTCTCAAGTTGCTTCCTATACACCGTGATTCTGCCAGAGGACCTTTACAGCGGGATCTTCTTATTGCGCAACACCTTGATAGAGGACTCTAAAATTCGTACCGGCTTTTTCACGTAGGTTAATGTTGGTTGCACCTCAATCTCTCTTGTCTCAATGACGTGTAATGGATCACGCACGCATTTTCTGAGCATAGACACGTGAAACACATTGTGAATGCCTTCCATGGATGCCGAAAGCTGTAACCTGTATGCCATAGTCCCGATCCTCTTCAAATGCTTTAGTCATCGAAAGTAAGCCGTAGTTTTGGCTTGAATGGGTGATCAATACACATACACTTTTCGAAGACATACCTATTTCAGAGATTGAGTTTTCTTCAAAAACATTTGCCTTCACTTCTTTCGATCAATTGAGATTCCATTTTGGAACATGCCACTTGGTTGGTAAGGAAAATTTTCTATATCAACTTTCTCTTTCGTTATTTCATTCCCTTTCTTTTTCCTTGATAATGTTACTTTTGTTTACCTTTCAATGCACATAGAGGTAATTGGTGTAGCGATTGCAATGTTCCTCATGAAAAATGTCAATATAAAGGGTGACACATTGTAAGTTAGAGAAATCTCGTGTTGATTCAAGGTATCTCTCCTTACACTTTCACAGCTTATCTTTGTTTTCCTATACAGCCAAATCTTTCTTTTTTGGTGTTTGTCTTATGTTAGGCGTTTTATGCATGGTCATCTTGTATTGAATGACTGTAAGACAATTTATTTAGTAATTGAGAAGCGGTCTGTCAGCGTAGTTAAAGACTTGATCATTTCAGCATTTCATGGTATTTTATTCTCAACTCTATCAATTTTCGTATTCTCTTACAGTATGTGATCTATGTTCTTATTATATAGGAGTGTGCCTTTCTACTACAAAAAATACCTCGATCATCATGGAATCTACCGTTCTTGCTTTTGAAGCACTTCAAAAATAGTTTTTCTTTTGACATGTTTGCTCGTTATTTTCTACTCGGTTGTAAATACCAGCATTGTCGCAGGTAATTAAAATTAAATACCTCCTTAATACAAGTAATTATTATGTGCAATTTATGGATTTAATTATGGTCTTTAGAAAGTTAGGCTAGGGAATTGCCTTTATATAAAGAGTTATTTTCAATTTAACAAAAGAAAACATCCTAAGGATCGTTTTTTTGTCATGCTATTTATCATTGTCAACCAAAATATTTGATGATCGTGAAATAATACGTTTTTATTTTAATTAATTTACAAAATTTGATTTGTTTCAACTATATATTTTGATTAATATATATGCTTAAATAAAACATTACTACGTTGACTTTTTGTTTGTAGTGTCGATATGACGGATGTAAATTTACAACTACATTATTAAAAAGATGTCTATGATTACCAAATTTCTATCCGTATCTCTTGCCATTTTAGTTGCCCAAGTTATCATTAGTCCTCCCATTTAGCATCATCACATATTTTATAAAAAGTTAGGTTATGGGTTCGGTTTGGTTTACGCCAATTATTTATTTATTTATTTGAATACAAAAAAAAAATTCAATTTTAACCAATTGTAGCCCTAATTTTTTAGTAGGAAAATTATGTTTTATAAAATAACAAGGTCCAGCTTATTGGCAAATGCTTTTCGTCCACAATCTTTAGAGAGGCAAAAAAGTTGTAGTCTGATAAAGTTATGTGATGATCCATCTGTCACTGACTGACCCGGTATCTGGATCCGGACCCAGATAACAATGCGTCCGGCACGGGAAAAAGGCCAGTGAAGGGTAGGTCGTATGTGGGGGGGTCATCACAATCCACATCGCTTGGGAAGTATGGGAAATGAAATATATTTAAGAGACCCTCCCAAAATAAGAAGACGTATTTTGGAGCACAATTGGCAACGGATCCCATAGAACTCCGAATTTAAAAGTGCTTCGTCGAGAGTAGTTATCGGTTAGGACCGACTGGGAAGTCCGCGACAAACAAAGCTTGA
>CM039509.1:35588651-35669057 GCA_022432975.1 Begonia masoniana
ACTCCATACTGATTGTCGGGTAATTGAAAATTTTCAAACATATGCCCTTGTTGGCTGCAAGATCTCCACCATTCGCCCCATATCATTATTGTATAAGACCCTGGAGATCCGGTAGAAGACGAGTATGCGTATAAAGGCGTCATTGTATCGTAAGACCTTCATAGCGTGTCTACTTGCGACCATCGAGGCATTGCTTGTTTGTCGTCTGCTTAGAGGCCCCTCTGGTGCATTTTTTTTTTTTTTGTTCGCATCGCAAGATTTATTCAGAAAAGCCATCTATGAGGTCTCAGTAAACTCATCGGATGATGTCTCAGTAAACTCATCGGATGATGTCTCAGTAAACTCATCGGATGATGTCTCAGTAAACTCATCGGATGATGTAGGGAGTCTTTTGTCGTTAGTCACCGGTGGATGTCGGTGTAAATTCACCGGATGATGTAGGGAGTCTTTTGTCGTTAGTCACCGGTGGATGTCGTGTTAAATTCACCGGATGATGTAGGGAGTCTTTTGTCGTTTTAGTTCCACCGTGATGGCTGTGTAAATTCACCGGATGATGTAGGGAGTCTTTTGTCGTTAGTGACTGGATGATGTCTTCTGTTTTCTGTTTTCAGCCTCTTCCGTTGACTCGGTTCAACGGCAGATGCGTTTGACCTTCGCCACTTTTAAGAAATTCGTGATTTAACTCTTATTTTCTCTTGGACGAATATTTCTAACATTTCGCCCGATCATCCAAACACTTTTTATGATTTTGTTTAGCTTTCAGTTTGTTCAAATGATTTCCGCTGCAAGTTTATTTAGAAAAAAAAAATAAAATAATATGGTAGAAATTTTAGTCATGTACAGAGTTTGTGTGACAAACCGGGTTCAGATAACTCGGGGCGTTACACATGTTGATTCAGAAGATGTCAAGCGAGCTCAGGTTCAGCTACCGATTTGAGAGCAGATGAGAGCACAAAGATCTGATGATATATTTGATAGACTTCATTTGATTCGGATGAGCCTAGTTGAAGTTAATGAGACTTGGGTGTTTAAGGGAGGTCAAGGAGCCTCCACCTTTGCAGATGTTCCTCTGGAAGAGGCCACCGCGCGGCCATTGTCCCATAAACTGCTAGTAGCTTGGACAAGATTGAGCATATACTAAAGTTCCTCGTAAGCAGAGTTGAGGAGATCACCGTCACAGAGAGAGAGCTGAGGAAAACTCTCAAGGATTGGGTAGGGTGAGATGATAACAATGTCCCACCGTAGTTTAGTTTTGTTATATGGTGTATAGTTGTACTTTACTTTATGAATTGTACTTTAGTGGTACTTAATTATCTGGAACTGGCTGGTAGTATAAAATTGTAATTTGAATGTACAAGAATTGTTGAAGTTAGTTATGTGGGAGTCATAAAACAAAGGAAACTCTTGCCCATTTTTACAACTTTATCTTTCTAAATTACACATTATAATAAATACATACATCATACAGTATAATAAATATATTAATTACAGCCCAAATAGTCATATATTTCTGTCTCTAGCGTGGCGTAGAAGATTCCTGCATATAATAAAACTATATTAGAAAATAATGAAAGTGTGTTTATTAGCGAAATGTGTTGAAATGTACTTGTGCCCTGTCAAATGTGTAGAAACCCATAAATATGTCTTCCGAAGCAGAGTTGAAGTAGCGCCTGAAGTGGATCCCCTGTCAGGACAAGTGCGACTATTATGCTCCTGACGTCGACATATACAACACGACATCATTGAGTTCTTCCTAGTAATTGTTAAACTTTGCCACTAATCGACATCTCGCACTCTTTTATTCTTCCGCCTACTAGGTTGGCTCTTTTTTATGGACGGAAGGATTTGCTTCATATTTTGTACAGATGGCCAAATGTGTTGGCCACTAATAGAATAAGTGAAGTCTGAGTACATCTAGAGATAAGTTCATCGGTAATAGTATTGATGAACGTAATTTTTGGTGCTAGTATCATGAAATGAATGCAAGGAATGGAATGGACATAGGAGATTCCAATTGTAACACCCCGAAAACCCACTCGGGTTCCTGGTGCGCACAGGGACTACTCTGAGCTAAACGACTCTCTCAGTGTATACTGTCTCGTTCACTTAAACTACTAACGCAAATGATTTGTTTTAAATAAACGGACGCAGCGGAAATAGAGCTAAGTCTCCTGAAGACTTCACTCGTGTCATACCTGGTTTCCTTAACTCATGAAGTTCTCCTAATCCCATTTGTTAGGCACCACACTGTAACGCCCCGAGTCTCCACAACCCGGTTTGCTATAGGGACTACTCTAGCTAACAGAACTCTCTCAACTATCCCATTCGCTTAAACCTCCAACGCTGGAAATATCTACCAATAAACTCACGCAGCAGAATTAGAAACTAACCTCCCGAAGTTCTTATGTCTTACCTAGCTGCCTAGAGTCACTAATTTCCCCCTAATCCTAACTGTTAGACATGACGACATCCTCCCCAAAAATTTTGACAGAGTAACACCTGAAAATGGCACCCCCAAAATGCTAAGTACTTGCATACACATCAATCCTCAACCAATCCAGAATATTCCTACACATCTAACCAACATACAAAATCTCCAGACCATCCTCATACCAGCAAGAAAGACTGTACTACCTACTAAAATGAAGAAAATCCACAGCATAGGGTGACACATCACCCTTATCTATGACTATATAAGACGAATATACAATGCCCTCACAAAATGACCTACTCCCTATCCACTCTCTATCCACATCGTACAACGGCTCCTACTGGGTCGGGTCACCCTCACACTGCCATCAGTCGGGGCCTTGGTTGCACGTCATCAACTTCCATCTATCTACTGGTCAGCTCTCGGTACTCACCCTCCCGCTCAGCAGTACCTACACATTAAAACACACTATAAGCTAAAAGTTTAGCAAGTAGAGTGCTAAAAGTAAACATGAAGCATGAAAACTGGTTATGCAATCCAAACACATGCACGTCTCCACACACGTTGTCATCACCTCACCGCATCGCATCTCACTGAGGTTTGGAATGTAATGGCACCAGGCAGTCAGTCCGTACACCGCATTGTTTATCGACATGTCACTACCGTCTCGATTCCTCCAGGAACAGGGTCCATAAACCGCTCAAGACAGTCGGTCGATACACCGCGCTGCCATCGGCACGTTGCCACCGCTCCAGCTCGTCCCGGATGCAGGGCCCACAAGTCACATTCCAGCCTCTATCTCGACTCAAAGTGCAACCGCCCGGGCAGTCGGCCAATACACCGCACTGCCACCAGCACGTCGCCACCACTCTAGCTTGTCCCGAAAGTGGGGCCCACAGTCACACTCCAGCCCACTGTCGCCTGTCCACACCGTACCTCACATCCACTACTTTCCCAAGCTTAAAAACATGCTTTAAACATTTTGCGTAACTTTTAAAACATGATGCATGCTAACCATAACGTACTCACAACGATTGCACCCACACATCACATTACATATATTCCTACGACCCACAACGTGCACAAAACTCACAATGTAACGACCTCAGTGGGTCGTGGCAGATTCCTCGACATAACTTAATCATTTTAAATCTTAGGACAACTACTTGTAAATTTTTTTTTTCTTTAAAATAATAAAACTCGTGGTCGTTTACAAGAACACCCAGCTGGAAACCTTAAATTTACAGAACTCGACTCTTTCACATGTTTATCAGTGAACTCATCCATATAGTCGAATAACATACCCGAACAACAATCTATATATAAGATCGGGCAAAATTATTATATACTATTTAGGCATCATCGTTTACAGACTACATAGAAGTTAGCATTCACAGACTATTGTCCACGGAATACTCAGACTTTATCGTCCATGGACTCACTAAAATTTAACGTCCAAGGTCACGTGACTTCATCGTCTCAGTCGACATGACTTATTTGTCCACGGGTTATATAGATGTATTTGTCCATGGACTCTAACGTCCACAGATTACTTACTCATTCGTCCATGAACTTTAACGTCCACGGACTCCTTAGACTCTTTCGTCCACAGACTCAATCATCCACAGACTCCTTAGACTCTTTCGTCCACAGACTCAATTATCCACAGACTCCTTAGACTTTTTCGTCCACTGACTCAATCGTCCACAGACTCCTTAGACTTTTTCATCCACAGACTAAGTCGTCCACAGACCACGTGATTTGTTATCCACAGTCACGTGATTACTTACTATGGGCGACAACCCAACATCGTTCTCTGGACTTGGACTCACTCCTAACTTTGGACGATGACTCATTTACTTACTCTGGACGACTGTCTTTACTTGTAATTCTGGACGACTGACTCTATAAGTAATCTCACATCTCAATTTACAGAAAGCATTATATTCTTTTCTTTTACCATAAAACTTAGACATGCGTAGCGGAAGACTTAAAGAAGACAGATGAACCTTTAGTCTTAAATCCTTAAAACATAAAATTATACCAGACAATCTCAATATTCATCAACATAGGAAAAACCTTGTCTTACTTAAAATTCAATATCTTAGGTCTTACTATAATATACTAAAAGCAGCTCTCCACGGTCTAAATTTGCTTTCCAGCCACAAATTATCACAATGAGCAACATCCAGCAACTAGACCTAAGCATTCCCATCCAGATTGAAGTCCTCACCTGTTATTTCGTCACCTACATCATAAGGTTTATACTATAAGCCTAATGCTTAGTAAGGAGTGCAAAGTACTATTATATGTTCATGAATGCATGCCTTGAAAGAAATCACAATCATGTTCTTATCTTGTACATTTCATGACTTATGCATATTCGTTTACTCATTCTTGTTCTTTTACTGTTCTTGTTCATCATTTACATATCATGGATTAAGGAGGAGTTTGTGCCAAAGGGGGGTAGGCAGAGTGAGTGTACATAACCCTTACGGGCAGAAATCATGGTCCATCCCTGGACAGTGACATGGCAAAAACCGCCTCAAACTCTCACTTAATCAAGGATTCATACGTTTCATTTTCTTGTTTTATTCATGAAGGAGTATGCGTATAAAATATTTTGTATACTTGGAAAATAAATCATGATGTAGGAACATAAACGTACTCAAACGTGAAACTATGGAAGGAGTCGTCCATTAGAAAACAGAGCACACACTATTCCAAACATTATACTAGAACAGTCAACTTCATAAACTCAATCAGAACATCACATAATATAACCCACAGTCATCCATGAATCATCAAGTAACATCTATACAGATTTCCTAGTAACCTTAGGATGTAGGGCCCTAATGGCCGAAACCTAGTACACTCACTTACCTGGCCTCCTTAGAAATGTCGAGCCTTCACTTGAAGCCTTTTCCACCTAAGACATATCACATTTCAATATTACGATTCATCCTAAATGTTCTGAAATTGTGGCTAGTAAATCCTAACTGAAAGGTCATCCTAGAAACTAGTATATATGTTTCTAAGTCCTTTAGTCGAGCACCTTGTGTGTGTAGTTTAATCTCAAAAAGATATAAGGAAAATGTGTGCTAAAACAACAAGATTCATTTCCATAGTAAATCACAAACGAAAAATCACAGCATCCAGAATCGAATCAGCAATGCCACTAATGAACACAAGTTCATAAATGCTACCATTATTATTCATTGATGAACCCGAGACTTTAAAACTCAAGCTGAAATCAACTCTCTAAATAACTAAACAGCAAACACATTGTCCAAATCTTACCGAGAGCGTGGAGTATCGGGGGAAGTCAGGGGGAAACTGATCACCGGAGGAAGAACTGAGTAGAGAGCTGAGGGGAGGGAATCAGCTAAAAGAGGAAAGTCGGCTGGTGGGGTTTTTGTGAGGTTTTTGGATATCCATTTTCTATTTATACACATAATAAGCTAGGCTTAATTACAAGTTTGTCACCAAACCTATTTTTTTATATAGGTGGAACCGATTAAACTTTGGCGCCCAAATTTTCAACCGAAAGAATAAATATACAAAGATGGCAGTTAATTTTGTCTTGTTAAAAAAAAGGTTCACCTGTCCGAAGTTGTCGAGTGTTACACACAACGTACGTACAACTAACCCACAACCTTCACAAGACTCACAACATACATACAACTGTGGTATAGGACCTTATGGGCGACTCTCAAACATTTACAACCACACTACTACTTACCTGGCGTCCTAGCTCGCTGAGGATGCTCGGTTCCCTGTCCACCTACGGCTCGACCTACGACAAAAATTTAAACTTCATTAAAATCAAGCTTACATTCACCAATTCACTCTCAAACTACTATTTCTAGACTAACCCAACTAAACCCAACTAAACAGGCCACTAATTTGGGTTTGGTAAAAACTGTCCCTAAACTTCGGACGCGCGTAACTTTTACGTTGGCTAACAGAATCGAACAATTCCAGCGGCCACGTACTCTTCTAATAACCTAGTTTAACCTGCCTAAAGGAAATTTAAAACAAACGACGTAACCAGGCCAAAAATAGAAAAAACCCAAATATTTCCTAAACTGAAAACTTCCCCCCTCCCGATTTTTCATCGATTCTCACCTGTTTCCTCACCAATCCACCACATTTAACCTCAATTAGCATAATCTAACCAAAATCCCGAGGCTGCACGTAGCAAAAATTGAAATGCCCGAACCGGACTTGTTGATTTTTGCCCAAACAGGGCTCTTCACGACCAAGCGACCATAGCCGATCCAAGGGTCGGCAAACCCACGCCAGAAGCAACCAATTTCAGCCGGTGATCATTGCTTAAATCAGCGCATCACCCTCGGCCATGAACAGAACCAAAACAAGGCAAAAAGAGGACTTACCGTTCAGTCCTGTGCACGAAGATGGCCCGAAATGGTAGCCCTGGAATCGCCGATGTCGTTTGGCTGGAAAACGTCAAGGAATCGCGGGGAATGGACTGGTTGATCGTCGCCCTCGTCGCTCTCCCTCGTCGCTCGGGTTCACCACCACAGCAAAATGGCTTGAAAGCAATTCTCCGATTTTAAAAAGAAAACTAAGTGTTTTCTTTTTAAAACATAAATTAAATGCTAAATTACCGTTCTACTTTCCCGTGAATCTGGCCCCCACGAAACTTCGTTAAATCTCATTCTTCGATCGTTAAATTTCTATAAATTGACTCTCACCTCACCCTCGGTCTAACTTTTCCACAGAAACTCTTGATAATAATTTAATTAACTTAATAGCTAACCTAACTTAGATTAATTAAATTTATCCGAAAAAATTCTGGGGTATTACACCAATAAGCTCCCACCTATAATAATTGCACACACACGTATTCATGTCGACAATATTTTGTTTGTTGCCATTACTGATCTCAAAATGTGCAGCTCTCACAAACATAGCACTTTAATTTCAAGCAGTACGTTTAGCTTCACAAGATTTTTTCTTATCTGAGGATACAAGACGTCTGTTGACGAGGCCAACTTCTCATATTTTTTGACAATCCAAGTCATCAAACACTTTTGGATCATCTCAAACATGGTCAGAATTGTTTGTCTCTGACAGGTAATAGAATTACATTGAATGACTCACATAAATTATTTAATCCTAATTCACACTTGGAAATCGAAGAAAATACATGACTAGTGTAATATCTAGGGTTTGTGTGTAAAATCCACCAAAATTTAATTAAGGAAAATTTTTGAATAAATTTTTTGCGAACTTTAAGTATAGATTTTAACCCAGTTGGTAATTTTTGTCAAGTAGTAACGTATGAATTTTCTGGTCAATTATACCTCGTACGAAAAAATTTAAGGAAATTAAATTAAAATTGTAAGTTAACGTTCGGGTGTCTCAAGTGAATTTAGTTCACAGGAGAAGAATGTCAGAAATTACTAAAGGTAATTATTCGGTAAGAATTGAAATTGAAAAGTTTGAACGTTATTTGTTTGAATATAAAATAAAGTAAATAAAATAATAAATAAATTTATTATAAATTAAATTTTAAAACGATAAGGTTTTCAAGGAAAACCTTATCGTTTTCTCTCTGCCGACAGAACACAGAAGAGAGGGGGAGAGGGAGCCGACGCGAGGGGAAGGTCGCCTATTCCGAAACGACCACCGTTCGGGACGATCTTGGTGTCAGAACGTTCGTCTCGATGAGTAGAGCAGCGTTGCTAAAGGGCGTTCTCGGAGGTAAGCTCCCTTTCTCCCAATTTTTGCCCAAGAAGTTTCGGGATTTTTAAGTTTTGTCGATCTGCTATTTTTGGCCAATTGTTTGTTGGTTTTGGCTGGAACCGATCGGAATGGAAGTGGGAAACGAGTTAGAAACATATTTTGGACAAAAAGTGGTCGGAAAATAGGTTTTGGGTACCCAGCCGTCGTCGGCCGAGTTGGCTCATTCCGTGGGCGAGTTGACTCGGCATAGGGTCGAGTTGACTCAGCACTAGACCGAGTCAACTTGGGCCCAAGGCCAGGTTTGGCCTGGGCTTGATTCGGTCGAGCCTGACTTGGGTTCGGGCCGGGTCTGACCTAGATCTAGACCGAATCTGTTGGGTTCGACCCGATCCAAACTGGGTCTGGTTTGTCTGACCCGATATGGACCGAACTGACCCGAATCAGTCCGATCCAAATCAGACCCGCACCAGCTTGATCCGACCCGAACCTGGCCGACTTGAACTGGTCTAGACCGAATTGGTCCGGTCAGTCAAAGTTGACCATTGACTGTTGACTTTGATCGTCAATGTTGACTATTGACTTTTTGACCAAAAGTCAACTTGAGCGATTTGGGCCCGTTTTAGACCTGGTTCCTCTTTTATATTGTTTCTAAACCCTTATTAGACTTTAACGGGGTTCCTCTTTTGTTTTGATTCTCTGACTCAGAGAATTTTGCTGAGTTCGAAGCAATTCCCGAGGAGTCACGGTTTACCGAGGTTAGGAGGACTCACCTCACAGGTATGGGTTACTGAACTTATTGCGTTGTTCCTAGCCTAGCATTACACGTGGAATTTCACTAGTATCTACATTTGCAGTTTTGCTAGTAGGTGTATGCTACATCCTTTAGGCGTGTACACGTTTTACTTGACTTATACTACCTCATAGATTTTAACACCCGTGTTTTACTCGCCTTTGCTAATGCGTTCAATTTGAGATTTACTAGATTGGCATGCAGATGAGTTTTTATTCATGCATTGGCTTCCTGTTGTGCCACTTGGAATTCGATATTGAAAGTAACTGTTTGACACTCGTAGATGGGCCATACACTCAGAGTATCAGGGGGTTTTGCCCAGTTGATGTGATACTCCTCGCTTAAGGATGTGGTACTGGAGATAACCATCTGGCACTCTTAGCTATGTCTATACGCTAAGAGTATCAGGGGGTTTTGCTCAGTTTATGCGAAACTCCTCGCTTAAGGATGATGTGATACTCCTCGCTTAAGGATGATGCGATACTCATCGCTTAAGGATGATGCGATACTCCTCGCTTAAGGATGTGGTACTGGAGATAACCGTTTGACACTCTTAGCTGAGTCCTACGCTAAGAGTATCAGGGGGTTTTGCCCAGTTGATGCGATACTCCTCGCTTAAGGATGATGCGATACTCCTCGCTTAAGGATGATGCGATACTCCTCGCTTAAGGATGATGCGATACTCCTCGCTTAAGGATGTGGTACTGGAGATAAACATCTGGCACTCTTAGCTATGCCCATACGCTGAGAATATCAGGGGGTTTTGCCCAGTTGATGCGATACTCCTCGCTTAAGGATGATGCGATACTCCTCGCTTAAGGATGTGGTACGGAAAACCGTCTGCCACTCTTAGCTATGCCCATACGCTGAGAATATCAGGGGGTTTTGCCCAGTTGATGCGATACTCCTCGCTTAAGGATGATGCGATACTCCTCGCTTAAGGATGATGCGATACTTGTCGCTAACGATATGGTACTGGAAATAACCGTCTGCCACTCTTAGCTATGCCCATACGCTGAGAGTATCAAGGGGTTTTGCCCAGTTGATGCGATACTCCTCCCTTAAGGATGATGTGATACTCCACGCTTAAGGATGATGCGATACTCCTCACTTAAGGATGTGGTACTGGAGATAACCGTCTGACACTCTTAGCTATGCCCATACGCTGAGAATATCAGGGGGTTTTGCCCAGTTGATGCGATATTCCTCGCTTAAGGATGATGCGATACTCCTCGCTTAAGGATGATGCGATACTTGTCGCTTAACGATATGGTACTGGTGATAACCGTCTGGCACTCTTAGCTATGCCCATACGCTGAGAGTATCAGGGGGTTTTGCCCAGTTGTGGCGGTACTCCACGCTTATGGAGGAATGCGATGCTCCTTGCTTAAGGAGCTGTGGTACTTCCCGCTTATGGAACTGCGGTACTCCGCGCTCATGGAGGAATTGACTCTAGACTGGGCTAGCCCAATTACTCGGCCTAGCCGGCGTCTGTTTGTTGTTACATTTGATTGATAAGCCCACTGCGTGGTCCCCTTGAGCCCAGGGTTGAGTGGTTGTTTGTCCCTCCTGGTGTACTCTAGCGCATGTCCCGGAGGCCCAGGGTTGAGTTGTTGGTTGACCCTCCTGGTTAATCTTGATTGATAAGTCCACTACGTGGTCCCCTTGGGCCTAGGGTTGAGTGGTTGTTTGTCCCTCCTGGTATACTCTAGCACGTGTCCCGGTGGCCCAGAGTTGAGTGGTTAGTTGTCCCTCCTGGTTAATCTTGATTGATAAGCCCATTGCGTGGTCCCCTTGAGCCCAAGGTGGAGTGGTGGTTTGTCCCTCCTGGTGTACTCTAGCGCATTTCCCGGTGGCCCAGGGTTGAGTGGTTGGTTGTTCCTCCTGGTCAATCTTGTTTGATAAGTCCACTGCGTGGTCCCCTTGAGCCCAGGGTTGAGTGGTTATTTGTCCCTCCTAGTGTGCTCTGGCACGTTGCTGTGATGGCCCAGGGTTGAGTGGTTATTGAATCATTCAATGCTGGTAAGTCCATTGTGCGGTCACCACTATGGCCCATGGTGAGTGGTTATTGATTCCATCCTGGCTGGTAAGTCTATTGTGCGGTTCCAACGATGGCCCATGGTGGTTGGTTGTTGAGTCCTTTATGGCTAGTAAGTCCAATGTGCGGTTCCCACGACGACCCATGGGGATTGGTTATGGAGTCCTTCCTGGCTGGTAAGTCAATTGTGCGGTTCCCACGATGGCCCATGGTGAGTTGTTATTGAATCGCTCCTGGTTAGTAAATCCATGACGCAGACTCCATGATCGCCATGATGGGTGGTTATTGGATCTCTACTAGTTGGTGTCTTTTATTTTCCCCTTATGAGACTTTGCCTAGTGTTATCTCTTCTCTTCGGTGGGGTATAGTTCGAAAAATCCTAGCGTAACTTCTTTTGGTTTTTCTGTACACCTGACTATATATGATAGTGGTTGGAATAGTATCCCATACTGAGTTTGTCACTCACCCTATCGACTTTCCCTTTTTAGGTATAAAAAGAAAGAGTGAGGGGTAAGCTCTTTCAGGCTGGATTTTCTTTGAGTCTCACATTTATTTCCTTCCATTTTGTAATATGTAAGAACATATTCGAGATTATACGTTACTTTGGCCTGTAATTATCTCATTTATCTTGTATTTCTACTATTGTTTCTACTCTCATATTTGTTACTTCGAGGAGGTTTTGGATTAGTGTTAAATCTTCTGCACTCAGCCTTAGGTTAGACGATGGACCTCCCCGAGGTGGATCGTTTAACCTGGTGTTTCTATTAGTCTCCCTCCCGGGTCGGGACATTGTGCCTCGACGATACGTAGGCATCCAAGTTAATTTGATGTAAGTTCCTCATTTCTATCTCGAAATGAAAAGTTGTTGTTGCCTTGGTCGCATTCCACATTGCATCTCTCTATATACTCTACCCCAAAATTTGTTTTTAAAATTTACGTATATATGTCGGAGACAGTAGCGGTGGTCGGCTGAAAGTAATTTATGTTGTACAGTAGGCAACACCTAGTATTTGAAATAACAACAGAGTCAATATAAAACAATATAACTATCACAACGCCTCAATATTTGAAAGAACAATTGAAAATGCATTATACCTTTTGTCGATCTGTAACAAAATGTCCATCTGTATTACGATTCAGTATGTAGGTATTTCTTCAATAATTTCAAAAACCATGTCCATACACTCTGATTCCACATTGGCAACAACAATGAGATATATTCCATTGTTGTTATCAATACTAACGGCTATCAGTAATTGGCAGAGGCAAGAGCCCTTTAGATGACGACTATCCAAACAGATAATAGGTCTACCACACTGCAGCAAATCTGCCTTGCAAGCAACCATACACATATACATTCTTTCGAATACATATAAGTCATTATCGACAGAGCCCACAAAGTAAGTCTATTGACAAAATGTGCTACCCAGATTTGATCTATGTATTTCTTCTGCGTACGACCACAATAGCTTGTATTGTTCGTCGTCTTTCCCTTCATTATATTTTTGCGCTTTGCTTCTTGCTCTTCGTGCTAGACTTGATGTAATATTAACATTCAAATCCTTCCTCATTGTCTTGATAATGGAAAGAATTTCCCACGTAGGTTGACTTTTGAACCTATCCAAATAACGATTTGTCACCTATTTTGTAGTAGCGTGTTGTTTCTCAATTTTTCTTGAACAGTTGTGAGAATCGTTGAAACTTTTTATTTAAAACGTAAGTTCATTTTGCATCTTCTAACCATGCAGTAGTCAATCACATCTGTTTTCACACATTGCCGTTAGTCGCCGAGATTCACTTTTAATGAATTTGATCCCATAACCATTATTCAAAGTATATTATACTATTTCTTGTCTAATCGCCTTTAAAGAATGGCCCCCTGTTCTCAAGCAACATAATTAAGAACGGGGTGTAACACCCAGAATTTCTATTACACGCGTAGCCCTAGTTTAAGTCAAATAGGAGTGATAGGATAGCTTAGTGTTAAGTGAGATTAAGTGATGAAAGTGGATACAAGTTTGACAATTCAAACTTCAACAAGAGTTTGAAAAGTCAAACCAATAGAATGCGAATGTTAAGTTGCATTAAAGGGTGAAAAGGTGGTAATTTTGTGTGGTTTCACGTTGGAAATAAATGGGAGAGAATGAAAGTGTGGTGGTTGGTTGAAAGAAAAAAATTCATGGTTTGAAAAAGTCAAAAAAGGCATGAACCAATAGAAATTAAGTAAAATTAATTAATGAAAAGTGGTTAAAAGATAGACATTCACGTTGGAAAACCATGTGTGAAAGGGGAGGGGTTTGACTTAAAATAAAGAAACTTTAGTGGGAAAAATAAAAAGTGAAAAAGGGTTAGTGGTTATATCGAAAATTTCTTTCTTTCTTCTTCATTCTTCCATCGAAGCTTTCATCCTCCATAGCCGCCTCTCCTCCTCTCTTTTGCTTCAAGTTCTCAAGAGTTTTCAAGGTAATAATGCATAGGTTTTGGTTTTATTAACTTTAGGTGAAGTTTGTTGAAGTTTTTAGTGAGTTTTAAGTGAATTTGGTGAGGGTTTGAAAACCCTAAATTGGTGAGTCCGAAAATTTGATTCTCCTTGAGGGTTTTGTTCCGGTCATTTAATACTTGGGTATGTTAGTTTAGGTTAATTGAGTGGTTAGATTATGGATTGGAATTGATTTACACAAAATCGGTTTTTATGCAAAAGTGTACCCGATTCTGTCCTCTGGTTTTCGGATTGGCTAAGTGAGTTGTTTGGTTAATTTAAGAATTTCAATGGATAGTAGACGTGTAGAGGTTTCCGAATTGGGGTGGCACGTTGAAATCCATTGAAAAACGAGGGAGTTAAGACCGTTTGAAGTTTGACGGTCAAATTTTGGGGGAAAAATCGGGTTTGAGTGTTTAGGTTAAAAAGTTAGGGTTAGTTTAAGTTAGTTGATTTCTTTGGAATCCCTTAGGTTGTTACTAAGTGAATTTTTCCTTATTTGTTAGGTAATTGCACGAGTGAATTATCGGGCGAAGTGGATAATTGAACTTCGAGCAACTAGGTAAGTAGAGGATGAGTGTTTGTTGCCGTTGTTTCATTACGTTGTTGTGTTGGTTGCATTGTTTGAACATTGTTTGCAAATTGTGGGAGTGGAATATATAATGTTAAGCAGAAGGTTCCATGAACACTTCGATATTAAGCAGAAGGTTCCGTGAACGCTTCGATGTTAAGCAGAAGGTTCCGGGAACGCTTCGATGTTATGCAGAAGGTTCCGTGAATGCTTCGATGTTAAGCAGAAGATTCCGTGAACGCTTCGATGTTAAGTAGAAGGTTCCGTGAACGCTTCGATGTTAAGCAGAAGGTTCCGGGAATGCTTCGATGTTATGCAGAAGGTTCCGTGAACGCTTCGATGTTAAGCAGAAGGTTCCGTTAATGCTTCGATGTTAAGCAGAAGGTTCCGTGAATTGCTTCGATGTTAACAATTAAATTAGGTTTAAACGGGGATTGGTTAGCAAAGTAGCGCACTGAGCCATGGTGGGTTCGGGGGCGTTACACGGGGGGCAAATTCAGGACGACGACCACTCGTTCTCACTCTTACAAAAAATAGTGCCAACAACGGGGGGCCATTTCAGAGCGGAGACTCCCCGTTCTCGACCACCCTCTAAAATGGGGAGGCAGAGAACGAGGGGTCGTTTCAGGGTGGTGACCCTCAGTTCCAGACAAACCTGTAAAATAGAGAGGCAAAGAACGAGGGGTCGTTGCGCGGCAGAGACCCCCCATTGTCGAATCACGAGCAGTGCACGTTGGACTGACGATCTCTGCCCCCTACATTGGCCCCCTATTGTTGGAAACTTCTAGAGTTATGTCACATGTATTTTTCTATTCAAAGTTCAGCATTGTAATTGAAAAGTGAATTTTTGAAGAACATTTTCTGATTGAATGAAAACATTTCCTACTTTCCAACTTCCTTTTCTCTTCTTTCTTCTGCTGTAGCTTCTCTTCTTCTTTTTACATCTGCTGTAGCTTCTCTTCTTCTTTTTACATCTGCTGCTACATCAAATAGAAGTTTAGATCACTACCCACCTTTCTATTTGCTCCCTTGATTTAATTCTTGTCAAATGTATGTTTTGTAGTTAGTTGTGAATGATAGAAAGTGTTTCGTTCTTTGTTTTTCCATTCTTTTTGAACCTTATAACTTTGTATCGTTCGCCATGCTTCTATTTGTGCCGTGTTTTATTTCCTTATTGATAATATGTTGTACCCCTGTTAGAGATAAAGTATTCCATACTATTTTCAAGCTTTTACTATTCTTAATGCTTTCGTGGGTTACTTGTAATTTCATTGCCAAATTTTGTGAAGGAAATTGACGCTTTTATTGCTTTGCTATTTTGGAACAACATAAACACTTATATTCATTGTTTTTGCACTTTCAAGCAGGTAGGAAGGAAAAATCTGAAGTTTCTACTTTGCAATACAACACACTTGTTACTTACTATCATATCTTCTTCCCCCTGCTCATCCCTCGGTGTGGTCTTTGTTTCTTTTATTTTGTGTTGTCTTTTTTTTTTCTTGCCATTAGATTTGAATTTTACTACTAATGACTATTACGATAGTAGATATGGTGTGATAAGCATTTTTGGGTGTTTGTCTTTTCAAACAAAAGATAAGCATTTTTTGTTGTTTAACTGTTTTCCTATTTTTGTATTTTATTTATGTTTGTTGTTGTAGTGCTCTTGCTGGTATTGTTTCTGCTTTGTTGTTGAGCAAATGCTGCAAATTGTTTGGAATATTTCATTATTTTATTTGTTTCATCTGTTGTTTTTTTCCTTGTAACGCCCGAGAATTTTTTTAAAAAGGGAAAAATTTGGAGAGAAAATAAAAGAAAAATAAAATAATTGTTTTAAGAAATTTAAAATAAAAGTGAATAAGTTTGGTTAACCTAATTGGTTAATTAATTTAGATTCGGGCACTTCCAGCGGAATTAAGTCGAGGGTTATAAATTGATAATGAGATTTGATGAAATTCGAAATGGTCGAAAATGAGAGAGTAAAACGGTATATTAACGTTTTAATAAGAATTAATATTAGGATTATTAATATTAGGATTTATTATTATTATTATTATTATTATTATTATTATTATTAATAATAACGTAAAAACAACACAAACAACCGAGGTTGTTTGTGTTCGAGCCCGACGACCCGCGAACGGAGACAGGGCGAGGGGAAAAGCACGGCGACGCAGCGCCGTTCACCGGCGAGCTCCGGCCTCCTCCGGCCAGACGACGGCGACGTGAGGCTCCGGTTCATCCTCGCGCACGATCCGACGGTAAGCTCCCCTGTTTTGGTTCGGTTTTCACCCGGTTTCGGGATTGTTCGTGGTCGACTGTGACGAGCCGGTTTTGGCTCCGATCGCCGGCCGTTTTAGGTCACTTCCGGCGTGGGTTTGCCAACCCTTGGGCCGGCTATCGTCGATTGGATGTGGAGCGCTCAATGTGAGCGAATTTCAGTGGATTCCCGATTTAGGGCACTCGGGTTTTGCTTAATGTAGCTTCAACTTTATGTTAGATTATTCTAATTAAGGGTATATATGGTTGATTGGATAAGAAATTGATGGAATTTGATGAAAAATCAAAAAGAGGAATTTTGGGAAAAAGGGGCAGTTTGGGTTTTGCCTAAATTGACCTAGCTCGGGTCGTTTGTTTTGAAATTCGTTTTGGCAGATTAAAATAGGTTATTAGAGGAGCACGTGGCCACTGGAATCGTTCGATTCCGATAACCGACGCGAAAGTTACGCGCGTTCGAAGTTTTAGGTCGGTTTTTACCAAACCCAAATTAGTGGCCATTTAATTAGATTTTAATTGGATTAGACTAGAAATAGTAGTTTAAGACGTTTTCACAAAAAATAAGAGTTTAGTTATGCCCGAGTGAGAAAATGAAAATTTTAGGAAAGAATTTCCTTAATTAGGAGATTAGTTTAAGTTTGAAATTAGTTTAATTAGAATTGATTTTAATGTCTTTTGTTTATGAAATGCTTTAGGTGAAGACGACTTTTGGACGGTGCTCGGCTTACTACGGACGCCAGGTAAGTGAGCGTTAGGCTTTCCGGCCACTAAGGCCCTACGTCGTACAATGTAGATAATGTTGATTTTTGTGATGTGAGTGATTGTAGAGGTTGGTGGAAGACGGGTAGTTAAGGAAAGGTTGACAGTTAAGTAGTGCCTTAGTATGTTAGTGCTCATGTGATAGGTTTCCTTACGTGTATGTTAGAGCTCATGTGATAGGTTTTCCTTACGTGTATGTTAGAGTTCATGTGATAGGTTTTCCCTACGTGTATGTTAGAGCTCATGTGATAGGTTTTCCTTACGTGTATGTCTCCTCATGCATCATGTTTTAGTAAAATGCATACGAACTATTTAAGAGCATGTTTTATGAAAATGTTGAATGAAAGAACGAAAATGAATGATGAATGATGAATGATGAATGATGAATGATGAACGATGAACGATGAACGATGAACGATGAACGATGAATGATGAATGATGACGATGGATGTTTCACGGGACTATATGAATGATGAATGTGTCTTCACGGGACTATATGAATGATGAATGTGTTTTCACGGGACCTCTACGGGACTATATGAATGTTTTCACGGGAGTATGTTTTCACGGGACTATATGAATGTTTTCACGGACTAAATGGATGTTGTTTTTATGAATAAGGAAAGATGTTTTACGAAACGAAACTGTTTTATAAATGTCATGCATATAGGTAATGTTACGTTTAGCACGCTCCTTACTAAGCATTAGGCTTAATGTAGTTATTGTATGATGTAGGTGACAGGTGTGAAGGTAAGAGAAATTGATGACAAAGAACAGGTGGTCGACGGACGGTGCTCGTGGCGACGGGGTGTGTTTTGGCTTGAAGATCCGAGGGTTTGAGTGATGTATGTCGAAAGGATGTGAGTTGGTCTTATTGGTTAATAGGTCTACGTGTAGATTTGTTTATGAAAGTATGAAAATATTTAAGTATGTAGATTGAGAGTTCTATGTATATGTATAGAATGTGATGGATGAAAGTATGAAAATGTTACATGTGTGGATCGATTAGTTTTGATAGGAAAATGTATGTAAGTAGAGTTTTGATGTTTAGGATGTGGTCGTAGAACGTCTAAAATGTGTAGTCTTTATTTTGGAGATCATACTGGAACTGTTTGGGTATTTTGAACTGTTTGGTCATTTTAAAACAGGTAAGGATACGCTCGATTTTTAGAGCGATCCACGCAGTTTGTTTTCTTGAAAGTATAGGTTATATTAGTGTTTTGTTTTAACTGATTTTACTTTAATTGTTTTAAATGTTTTATTTGTTTTAAGTTATTAATAGTTTTGAGTCTAGTTTTAAATGTTTTAAAAGTCAAAAGTGTTTTACGCTCAAATGTTTAATGTTTAAGTCAAAGTTAGTTTTCTTTTAAAGTGTTAAGTAAAAACGAAATGAAAAAGTTAGATGAGAAAATGCGAGGGCTTAGGTAAATGATTATGTCACGGGAAGTCCGTGGCGGCCCTGATCGGGTTGGGGTCGTCACATTCCTGCTCTTTCGCTGCTCTTCTTGTTTGGCTGCATACATTGTTGATTTTGTTTCTCTTTTGTCTGGTTCACTCTCTTGTGTTTTGCTGTTTAGATGTACAATTGCTTCTTCCCAAGTGGTTCTTCATCTTGATTCTGCTTGAGTTCTCTTTCTCTCGGTATATCGCTTATTTCTCTTCTTTTTTCTCCTTTCACATTTGACTTCTAATTTGCTTCTTTCGATTTCTTCATTTTGTCCTGATCTCGATGCCTTTGAAAATCGAGTTAGCGACGTGAATTCTCCACTCAAATAATGCCAAATAAATCATTGGCACAACAAAAACAATAAACTACATGCTACTAGGCTGCAATAAATAGTAACATCAATCCATAATTTATATACAAGTTTTATTATATACAAGACTATATCCACAATTTATTTTACAGACATGAGCAACCTAAACTAAAATACATTAAAAGAGAAAACCTAAAATAAAATTCTACTGGGTCTAAGCTATGTTGAGCTCTTCAATCCATTATGATTTTACCTTTATTTCGTGAGCTGCCACTACTTATTCTTGAAAATTTAGATGAAACGACGGAATGAGCTTTATAAAGCTCAGTGATAATACTAATATAAGGATTCACCAAACTAAACTGAAATCACATGTATTCATGTACTAATTTCGCTACATGATTAGTCCTAACAACCTTCACTTCCATTTATCAACATCGATAAACTCTCATGATGACACATCTTAAGTTATTTGTGTTAATTTTTAAACATTTTTTATTAATATTTTACTATGTGTCACACCTCTTTTTGTAAGAAGTGTATTGTGCATTTATGTGAATGTTTAAGCATATGATTTAGTTAATCATAACCTCTTAAACTCTTCTCTCATTATCTTGTGCAATTAATCTTTATCCACAACTTAACTCCATGTTTTTTACATAACTCACTAGACGTTTATTATTAATATTTAATTTAATTTACGTTTATCACATTCCTCTCTATGTAGAAATTATTCAATGCAGATAAGTGAAGATGCCTAGACACATGATATATAGATCCATTGCCTAGATACCTCAACTTACCAATTAACCATTCTATACTCAATTATATGTAATGAGTATGAAATGCAACTCTCACACAACACTTGTGACATGATAAGAGAATCAATGTAAGTGTGTGCATCATATTCATTGATTTCACATTTATCAAGTATCATATTAACATGTTATGTGAATGTCAATATGCGTGAAGCATATCGACATATAATGTGAATGTCAATATGCATGATCAATAATCCCCATTTGTAAAGCTGCACACATACGTATATCTTACTGATTATTTCACAGTAGCGGCGACACGTCACAATATACTTTCAGAGGTATAGGAATTTGCAACCCAATGAGGACTCACTGTAGCGACCCTTAAACCTATCCCTTAATTTCCCGTATAAAATTTTTCTTTTTTAAACATTCTCAAGTGAACCCCTTTCATTAAATCGTTAAATCAAAGTATAAATCGTTGAAATATATTTAAAAACTATTTAAATAAAACCATTAAAACAGAGGAGGAATCGACCAAGCAAATTGAGGGGCAAAAGGGCCAATTCGCCCATAAAAACCATATCCGATCGATCGGCCATTTCAGCCGATCAATCGGCTGAAATGCAAATATAGGGGGCGATCGATCGCCCCTGCGATCGATCACCAGCCGATCGATCACCCCTGCGATCGATCGGCACACTCTCTGGATTTTTCCAGAGAGTGGCGACCATTTACGCCGATCGATTGCCTCCTTAGGCGATCGATCAGCAACCTCTCTAGAATTCGAAATTCAAGAGAGTTGCTTCTCTCTTTTCTCTTTTTCCCTGCACACTTATACTTCCTCTTCTTCTGCCCATAAACTTCAACATCACATACATACTAAAACACTTCATAATCATCAACCCAATATCTTAACTTTATTCATCACAAAATACACTACTCTCTCGTAACCTCCTCAACTCATAAACCACCGAATCATCCACTCGACGCACATTTAAAACGTAATTAAATGTCGTGAAAAATGAACTGCGTGGATCCATTTGAAAACCAAATAAAACCCCTACGAAATTCAACAACCAAGCAGTTCAGTATCATCTAAATAACAGGCTTAACAAAACGTTTTATAAAACAAGTTTTCTAAAACATCAAAACATCAATTCATTAACTATCCAGATACCAAACATCCTAAAATGTTTCTAACTATATAATTATCCTATCTAATCCACCATCAGCCTAAAACATCCCGAAAATCCTCAAGGCACTTACTTACGTCCCCACGGGTCACAAAAAGCACCAACAGCCCAACGCACTCACACGAGCCAACCTTCTTCAACCTGCTCATTCTTCGGGTGGATGGATCTCATCCTCACCTGTATCGAAATCACCTACACCATAAAGTCAACTATGAGCTAGAGGCTCCGTAAGCTTCGTAAATGCAAATGCATGCTATGCATATGAGGTTCGGAAATCATGCAAACATTTTAATCATTATTTTACAAAACAGATTGTTACAGAACAGAACGTCACTTGGGTCTAACTCTCACCAGATGGAGAGGGCACGTCCGGCGGTTGGATAGCCCTTTCCATCTATCGAGGGAAAAACATGCTTCCATTCGTAAACAGCCATGTCTGAACCTCACCCCGTCATGACCAGATTACGTACATTCGTTTCTTTAATTCGTTTCATTTTCTTAAACATGTGCAGAAATCTATTTTTCATGATATTTTAAAAGAACGTGATGCATGTACAGAAAATGGCATAATTTAAGCATACAACATGTGTACCATCAGGACGATAAAAACATAACCTATGAAAGCAATTAATCCTAACTACCCAACCAAAGCGATTAAACAATAAAGCCCCAATAATCCTCAACGTAACTTCGACATATGGTGTAGGCCAATCGACCATAGTAAGTCACGAGAACTTACCTCGCGTCCGTTACGATTCAAGCTCCGTCCACGAGCGTTGTTCACCTATGGTAATTCACAACATTCATAATTAAAACTGAGTCTAAACCATTGAGTTTTGAAAACTACAAACTCCTAGTTAAAGGAAATTTCCTAAAACTCTAATTTAACTCGTTGAGGCAATTTATCGAGCAGTTCATGCTCGTGAATTTCCAAACCTTCATTAATGGGGTTTTTAAAACCTCCAACCACCCAAAACTCAACAACCCCCATTAATTCCAACAAACTTCCTCCAATAACAATAAACACACTCATTAGAGTCGTAATTAGGGTAAACCTATCGATTTGCAACCTTAATTCATATTTTTAACAAAACCCTAAACGAACCCTAACAATTTAAACTCTAGAAATTGAAAATCTAGCGTTCCAAAAGCTTGGAGCCTTACCTAGGGAGCGAAGATGGAAAAGAAACATGAAGGATCGAGTTCCCAGAGGAGGAGTTTCATCGTCGGAAGAAGAAACGGGCGAGGGTGGGAGGGAAATCACAAAGTTCTCTAGAGAAAAGGAGAAAATCTTCAGAATGAATTTCATGGGAGGCATTTGCCTTTTTAATAACAATTTGAATGCTTAAATGACCATTGTGCCCTCCCTTAGATTTTCTATTTGTTTCTTCACTTATTTCGTTATTTAGTTAACGATTCGTTTTCTCCCAATTTTCATATTTCACCAATAATTCTAATTTATTATTAGTGCTTCATTAAAACTTTCCGTTCGCAAAACGGACTTAATTTGACATATTTACAAAAATGCCATTATTTATTGGAATAATAAAATCTCGTAAAACTGGGTGTTACATTCCATCCACCTAATTAAAATTTTGTCCTTAAAATTTGACTATACAAACAGTTCAGGATACTTCGACATCATATTCTGCTGTCTCTCTCAAGTTGCTTCCTATACACCGTGATTCTGCCAGAGGACCTTTACAGCGGGATCTTCTTATTGCGCAACACCTTGATAGAGGACTCTAAAATTCGTACCGGCTTTTTCACGTAGGTTAATGTTGGTTGCACCTCAATCTCTCTTGTCTCAATGACGTGTAATGGATCACGCACGCATTTTCTGAGCATAGACACGTGAAACACATTGTGAATGCCTTCCATGGATGCCGAAAGCTGTAACCTGTATGCCATAGTCCCGATCCTCTTCAAATGCTTTAGTCATCGAAAGTAAGCCGTAGTTTTGGCTTGAATGGGTGATCAATACACATACACTTTTCGAAGACATACCTATTTCAGAGATTGAGTTTTCTTCAAAAACATTTGCCTTCACTTCTTTCGATCAATTGAGATTCCATTTTGGAACATGCCACTTGGTTGGTAAGGAAAATTTTCTATATCAACTTTCTCTTTCGTTATTTCATTCCCTTTCTTTTTCCTTGCTAATGTTACTTTTGTTTACCTTTCAATGCACATAGAGGTAATTGGTGTAGCGATTGCAATGTTCCTCATGAAAAATGTCAATATAAAGGGTGACACATTGGAAGTTAGAGAAATCTCGTGTTGATTCAAGGTATCTCTCCTTACACTTTCGCAGCTTATCTTTGTTTTCCTATACAGCCAAATCTTTCTTTTTTGGTGTTTGTCTTATGTTAGGCGTTTTATGCATGGTCATCTTGTATTGAATGACTGTAAGACAATTTATTTAGTAATTGAGAAGCGGTCTGTCAGCGTAGTTAAAGACTTGATCATTTCAGCATTTCATGGTATTTTATTCTCAACTCTATCAATTTTCGTATTCTCTTACAGTATGTGATCTATGTTCTTATTATATAGGAGTGTGCCTTTCTACTACAAAAAATACCTCGATCATCATGGAATCTACCGTTCTTGCTTTTGAAGCACTTCAAAAATAGTTTCTTCTTTGACATTGTTTGCTTCGTTATTTTGTTTTTTTATCTTCGTTCTTTTATTTTATCCTTTTTTATAGGTCTGATGAGAACTCAACACAACTTGATGAATTCTTATAGGTCTGATGAGAACTCAACACAAATTTATGAATTCTTACTTGTAACAACCCCGTTAAGGGTCGAGACCCATTTCATAATCTTCGCGGTACACTTACTCTATTTTACTCTCTATACACTTGTTGTTTTTTTTTTTCTTTTCTTTTTAAAAAAAAAAAAACAAAACTTAGAGACCTTTTCATATCTTACATAATCAAACCTTTCATGAGCTCGACTCTTCCATAAGGCAGTCGGCATATTTAGTTACAGAGTAGGGCGACTAGACCCAGACACCGACTCTGTAACGTAATCGGGTAGGAGGGAGGTATCCTCGAACCACACGACTTCATTGTTCGCGGGCTGCATGAATTTACAGACAGCTACCGATAGAAAACACATCATCCGATCGTCACGTGCTTCACGCGTGACTCAATAGACATCGCCTAATGGAAGGCATCTACCGGTGGACACGAGCTTTTCACGTGACCTGTTAAACTCTTCCAAACCCAAAACGACAAGGTTAAAAGCTCACTTCTGCCATTCGCAAAACGAAAAAACTTTATACCTACTTCTACCGATAGCTAAACGACAAGATATTACACTTACTTCTACCGATAGCTAGACGACAAAACATTATGCTTACTTCTACCAATAGCTAAAACACATCTACCGATCGCTAGGTGACAAAGTCCAAACCATTTCTACTGATGGTGAACAACATCCACCGATTGAATACATCCTGATTTTTTTTTCACAAACAAAGTATGACAGACAAAAACTTGAACAGTATAACCCATAGACTCATTCAGAATACGTATAGCGGAAGACTTACTTAAAACAGAACATCTTATATGTATCAATTCTCAGAATCATCCTCAAGCTCAGAAGCTAAAACAGGCAATACTCAAAAATCCATTGCTATTAAAAGGATCCCATCCTAATTAAAATTTGTATCAGACATATTCCAGTATCTGATGATATAAGAAAACTCATCCTACTTAAACCTCAGTTTTCACAATCCTTACTGACATTATATGAGCAATAACCACGGGTGATAATCGCCTTTCCAGCCATGCACTGTCACCCTGAGCACATCCAGCAACCAGCTTTAGACTTCCTCATTGAATTTGGAATCCTCACCTGTTAATTCTTCACCTACATCATAAGGTTTAAACTATAAGCCTAATGCTTAGTAAGGAATGAAATGGTAACACATATGCATGAATGCACAGTTTAAAGAAACGCATGCTCATGAATCTTTTCTTGTTCTTGGTCATATTCATGTTTATATTCATCATTCATATTCATCATTTACATTGTATGGATTAAGGGAGGATTTGTGCCGGTAAAGGAGGTTCGATAGTGGAAGTGTACATAGTCCCTTGCGGGTCGTATTCTTAGTCCCTGTTTTGGACAGTGACATACGCCATACCGCCCCCAACTCTCTTATAATCCATGTTGCATAGGTTTCATATTCATATCTTGTTCATGAGAGAAAACATGCTCTTAAAACACTTTCATATGCTTGAGAAACATTCGTGATGCATGAGGAGGGATACTCTTGGTTCATCATTCTACTGAACAGGTCATACATCTAACAAGGATCATTCTTTCAGTTCAAGTATTGTAACTAACAGACAAAAGCTCAGATAATCTTTAAACATCGAAAAATAGCTTCTAACTAGTACCCCTGTAATGTAGGGCCCTAATGGATCCTACACATTCACTTACCTGGTTTCCTTAGCAATTTTGAGTACTTCACTTCAGACTCCCTCACCTAAAACATTCCACATTGTAAAGTTAAAACAGCATCCTAAAAGTTTTAATCAAGAGTCACCCTAGAATCTAACGTATATATATATATATATATTATATATATATATATATATATATATATATATATATATATATATATATATATATATATATATATATATATATATATATATATATATATATATATATATATATATATATATATATATATATATATATATATATATATATATATATATATATATATATATATATATATATATATATATATATATATATATATATATATATATATATATATATATATATATATATATATATATATATATATATATATATATATATATATATATATATATATATATATATATATATATATATATATATATATATATATATATATATATATATATATATATATATATATATATATATATATATATATATATATATATATATATATATATATATATATATATATATATATATATATATATATATATATATATATATATATATATATATATATATATATATATATATATATATATATATATATATATATATATATATATATATATATATATATATATATAAGTCCTTTAGCCGAGCACTCTGTGTGCGTAGTCTAAATTTCCAGAATCAAAATAACCAGATTTGGTCTAGAACTATTCCCAATCAATTATAATAAAGTCCAGAATCGAATTGGAGATGCCTTTATTAAGCTCGGGTTATAAACATTACTACCATTATTCTGTCATTGAAGAATCTAAAATCTCAGATCCAGCAGAAAACAGAGCTCAATGTAAACAACCAGTAACTACATTGCCAAAATCTTACCTAGAGTGTGGATTGTCGGGGTGGAGGCTGAAGAATCAGTCGTCGATGGGAGAGTCGCTGGCAGAGGGAGACAGCTCGGGGAATGAGAGAACGCAGAAGGGAATGTCGGCTACAGTGAGATTTTGGTAAGGTTTAAGAGTTTCCACTTTCTATTTATATTAAATCCAATCATCCTTAATTTCAATTTTGCCACCAAACCTAGATTTTCAACACAAGCAATTAATTAAGTCTTGGCATAAATTCTAAACCGAAAAGGTCAAAATAAATATGACCATTAAAACAGTTAAAAAATCACCTAGTCAAACTTGTAGGGTGTTACATTACTTTTTTCCACTGCTCCCATGTCGAGTTCCGCATCTTACACAACTTTTCCCCTAAAAAAAGAAATAATCAACATCATTGACCTTGAAAATAATGCATATACAGTATGTTATACAAAGTATTTCCTTTTCTTTAGTAGAATTTTCTTGGTTTGTCTCCTTAGCCTATTATTGTATACTCATATTTTTTTCAAATAGGTTGGTCACATATGAATTCGTGCACTTGTATCGCTTCAAAACATGAATCAGTAATTTTTCTATTCCGCATGTGATAAGTGTCTCAAATCGACTCGTTGTCGAGCAACTGATCGTTTTGTTTGTGGTAGTTACAACGCCTCTGATGCGTGAGTTGTTATACAGTAATTCGTTTTCCCATAATATCTTTCTCTCTTGGATTGCACGTATCTTATATTTGCTAAAATTTTATTGTTTCCTCATAGATGTTCTCTTGAGACCAATTTGACCGATCACACTAGTGTCATTAAAGAAATGTTATTTGGGAAGCCATGCCGAAAAATGTTGTTCATTAAAATTGAAACTTTGGTCGCCATGACTCGTGAGGTTAGAGTATCTGTGCTTTTCTTTTCTTTTCAGTGCAATTAGTTTTTCGATAGCCTAGGAAAAACCCACGGGGACCGAGTCCAGAAAGATCTCACTATGAAAAATAGGATTTACAATATTTTTCTAGATATCAAATATTCTAGAAAATATTCACTAAGAGAAATGACCACTCTTAGAACTCTCAAGCACCACACCTATTTTTCTCTCACACCTTTCTTTACTCTCCCTCCAAAATAATACTCTCTTATTTTCTCTTTCTACACTCTGCTGAAGAAGTTGCTTCAGATAGTTTTTCCATTTGAAGAACTTCCCTATTTATAGGGAAGTTTGTCACAAAGGACAAACTTGGAAAAACGACACCTCCCTTAAAATAAGGCAGGTACCGAAACAAGAAGAAGAAAAACATCGTCTTCTTTTTTCTTTTCATTTAATGCTGCTTGTAGGCGCCGCTGAAGAGAAGAAATTTTCTTCTCTTCAGCTTTAAATGCTGGGTCCCTCATAAATGCTTGTGCTACCTTTGATCTCTTTCTACTTTTTTAAGAATTTAAGAAGTATTCTCAAAGATAGCCGAATTCTTTGATGCACAAAATGTTGTAGTTCGCTGTTTCAAACTTAAAGTTGACAAACAAGACTTTTTAAACCACAAATCCTTTTGATACTTGATACTGTTCAAGAAGATGATGTTGTACTTCATGTCTTGCTTGTTCTCATTCCATCATCTTTCTTACAAAGTTTAAGTTCAACTCATCCCACATTACCTGAAAAGCGACATCACCACTATGAGGAGTGACTCTTTTTGTGTTGTATGTAAGATTATTTTAATGTTGTGTTTGTAATATATATGTTTTGCCTATCTTTTGAATAACTTGTATGATACTCATGATTGCTTGTCATTGCTTTCTTATTTTTTGGTAGTGTTAGCGCATGAGACGCTTTATGCTAAGATGTTTATTGTTTCTTTAAATATTAATAAGTTATAATTTTGTTAAATTATTTTTAATTAAACATTTTATTTCTAATTGATAAACATAGAATTGTTAGTCTTCAAAATTTGATTTCCATTTACAATTTATTGTGCACGTTTGTAGGTTTAGTTGCAGACATATCTCGTCCTATTTTTTGGTATGCATCCCAAATTGATGCCAAACAGGCATCAATTTGCCAAAAACAACGGGCCCTTTACGCAAAAAGGAAAGTTACTACTCAATCTAATTATTGTTGTTTGTTTTTCGGCTCCTCTTCACTGTTAATACATATTCTTTTCTTTCTCTTATATTATATATGTTAATAGGTAAATTTCCTATTTTGATTTCTTCTCGTATACACTTTGTGCATCCACCATTGTGTGCTTTTACTAATAAAATAATACTTATACAATGTATCATATATTTTTTTTCATTTCATTGAAAATGTTATAATGCTCAAATTTCTAAAATATATTTTACCATCATGTTCATGCTCAGTATTAATGACTAGAAGTTACAAATGCTTTTAATAAACAAAGTATTTTCATTACTTTTTTGATATTCTATCAATTAATTTCTACTTCACCAATGAACGAGTTTTAAATTTTTAGTTCATGGTAAGTTTTCAAACTAAATAGTAAGTTGTCATGTACAAATATTACCGATTGTCATTCCATTTGTATCCATATATTTATATTCATTTTACGTATTTCTTATTATGACAAGATATTCTATGAACTTTTAGGATCTTCTTCTAATGTATCTCAAACGATAGAAAAAAGTCATCTATTGTCTACCTTTGATCACTTTAACGTTTTTCTTATGCCAAATTACATTCCAACTATTGCATTCTGTCTCTTTTGTAGAGCAAAGAATTCCTACATGAAACTCCCTTGTTTTCTTGTTCCTTAGAGGAAGTTCAATTATCTTTGAACCTTGCACCTGAGGGTCTATCGTTTGTTCGTAGGGGATAATAATGAATCTGTGCATTTTTGCACTTTGGTGCGAACTTATGACAATACTTTCGCATTCACATCTTTAGGTGTCAAGGAAGACAAAAATTTATCCCGACACAACAAAGGAGTATACACATTTCGTGTTCAAGGACAAATCTATAATTTTATCCCAATTACAACTATACTTTTATGATACATATCGCAACTGCGGCATCGAAAACAATTGGCAAAGAGACTTTCACCTTTTGTTATTTCCAAGTTTGGGCATATTTTACAAAGAAATCCATATACAGTCTTTTTTCAAAGCCTGGGCAATTGATCCGATATTGCGGAGTGTGTCATTTGGATAAGATCATTTATGAATTTTGGTCAACAAAATTACAGTGTTCCTCACGCTTCTCAAGTTGTTGTAGTATGGCTTAGTGATATTCAGCACTGGGTATATCTAATAGAGAATTTCCTATATCTTCACATTCAAATTTAGTGTAGAAAGTTTACCATTATTATGGTTGTTACGATTCTCTACAGTATCCTTTATTAATTCTTCGTAGCGAAACTGGATGGCATCAAGGAATTTCTTGAACAAAAGGTTGGTTTTGCCCAAATAATAATATTCGGCTTCCTTCTGAAATTTTACATTTCACATCACTAGAAGAGTAATAATGGTTTGTTTTTGTTCTTAAAGTTGTGTGTTGTTTGACATTTTTTTTAATCTTTTGCACGCCGGAAAAACAAAAAGTGGTTTCCTATTGCGAATACTATTCATGCAAATTAGATAAGGAGATTTTTCATGTTGATTGCAATCAAGGGAACTACTACAACAATAAGTTATTGACATGTACATAACGATTGGAACAACTTGCTTGAATCTATTTTTGTAACACCCAGTTTTATTGAACCAATTTCCTTAACCAATTTGTAGCGAACATTTTATGGAATAAAATTGAGAGAATTAGTGATTAGGTTAATAAATGACTAAGTAATGGTATAATGGTAATTAGAGGATTATAGTGATAACCTTTTTAAGGAAAGAGGTTTTATGATTAATACACCATAGCCGCCACTATTTTCTATACTTTCTCTCTCGGTATTCAGCTTAAGCTCAGCAGAGCTCTCCAGGCGATTCCTCTCCCGTGTTTTTTTTTTTTTTATTTTTTTTTTTTTTTTTATTTTTTTTTTTTTATTTTTTTTTTTTTATTTTTTTTTTTTTTATTTTTTTTTTTTTATTTTTTTTTTTTTGTTTTTTTTTTTTTTTGTTTTTTTTTTTTTATTTTTTTTTTTTTATTTTTTTTTTTTTATTTTTTTTTTTTTATTTTTTTTTTTTTGTTTTTTTTTTTTTATTTTTTTTTTTTTTGTTTTTTTTTTTTTTATTTTTTTTTTTTTATTTTTTTTTTTTTTTTTTTGTTTTTTTTTTTTTTATTTTTTTTTTTTTATTTTTTTTTTTTTATTTTTTTTTTTTTTATTTTTTTTTTTTTGTTTTTTTTTTTTTTATTTTTTTTTTTTTTATTTTTTTTTTTTTGTTTTTTTTTTTTTTTTTTGTTTTTTTTTTTTTATTTTTTTTTTTTTATTTTTTTTTTTTTATTTTTTTTTTTTTTTATTTTTTTTTTTTTTTTTTTTTATTTTTTTTTTTTTTTATTTTTTTTTTTTTATTTTTTTTTTTTTGTTTTTTTTTTTTTTATTTTTTTTTTTTTGTTTTTTTTTTTTTTTTATTTTTTTTTTTTTGTTTTTTTTTTTTTTGTTTTTTTTTTTTTGTTTTTTTTTTTTTATTTTTTTTTTTTTGTTTTTTTTTTTTTGTTTTTTTTTTTTTTATTTTTTTTTTTTTATTTTTTTTTTTTTTTATTTTTTTTTTTTTTATTTTTTTTTTTTTATTTTTTTTTTTTTTTGTTTTTTTTTTTTTTGTTTTTTTTTTTTTTGTTTTTTTTTTTTTATTTTTTTTTTTTTTGTTTTTTTTTTTTTGTTTTTTTTTTTTTATTTTTTTTTTTTTTATTTTTTTTTTTTTATTTTTTTTTTTTTATTTTTTTTTTTTTATTTTTTTTTTTTTATTTTTTTTTTTTTGTTTTTTTTTTTTTATTTTTTTTTTTTTTGTTTTTTTTTTTTTTATTTTTTTTTTTTTTTTGTTTTTTTTTTTTTTATTTTTTTTTTTTTTTATTTTTTTTTTTTTTGTTTTTTTTTTTTTTTTATTTTTTTTTTTTTTGTTTTTTTTTTTTTATTTTTTTTTTTTTATTTTTTTTTTTTTTTATTTTTTTTTTTTTTTATTTTTTTTTTTTTTATTTTTTTTTTTTTTATTTTTTTTTTTTTATTTTTTTTTTTTTTTATTTTTTTTTTTTTATTTTTTTTTTTTTTTGTTTTTTTTTTTTTATTTTTTTTTTTTTTATTTTTTTTTTTTTGTTTTTTTTTTTTTGTTTTTTTTTTTTTGTTTTTTTTTTTTTTTGTTTTTTTTTTTTTATTTTTTTTTTTTTGTTTTTTTTTTTTTGTTTTTTTTTTTTTTTTTTATTTTTTTTTTTTTTTATTTTTTTTTTTTTATTTTTTTTTTTTTATTTTTTTTTTTTTATTTTTTTTTTTTTTATTTTTTTTTTTTTATTTTTTTTTTTTTATTTTTTTTTTTTTATTTTTTTTTTTTTGTTTTTTTTTTTTTATTTTTTTTTTTTTTATTTTTTTTTTTTTATTTTTTTTTTTTTATTTTTTTTTTTTTATTTTTTTTTTTTTATTTTTTTTTTTTTGTTTTTTTTTTTTTTTTATTTTTTTTTTTTTATTTTTTTTTTTTTTTTATTTTTTTTTTTTTGTTTTTTTTTTTTTTGTTTTTTTTTTTTTATTTTTTTTTTTTTATTTTTTTTTTTTTGTTTTTTTTTTTTTATTTTTTTTTTTTTGTTTTTTTTTTTTTTTATTTTTTTTTTTTTGTTTTTTTTTTTTTTTTATTTTTTTTTTTTTGTTTTTTTTTTTTTATTTTTTTTTTTTTATTTTTTTTTTTTTGGGGGGGGGGGGGGAAAAAAAAATTGTGTTTTCCCTCTGTTTTTAACGCTTCTGTGGTTCTTTTCTGAATATGGAATCAATATTTTGGTTTTAGTTGTAATTTGTTATTCTGAATTTTTAAGTACATCGGTGGATGTAGTCCATCGGTGAATGTTGGAGTTTTGTCTATCGGTAGATGTAGTACATCGGTGGATGTAGTCCATCGGTGAATGTTGGAGTTTTGTCTATCGATGGATGTAGTCCATCGGTGAATGTTGGAGTTTTGTCTATCGGTAGATGTAGTACATCGGTGGATGTAGTCCATCGGTGAATGTTGGAGTTTTGTCTATCGGTAGATGTAGTACATCGGTGGATGTAGTCCATCGGTGAATGTTGGAGTTTTGTCTATCGATGGATGTAGTCCATCGGTGAATGTTGGAGTTTTGTCTATCGGTAGATGTAGTACATCGGTGGATGTAGTCCATCGGTGAATGTTGGAGTTTTGTCTATCGGTAGATGTAGTACATCGGTGGATGTAGTCCATCGGTGAATGTTGGAGTTTTGTCTATCGGTAGATGTAGTACATCGGTGGATGTAGTCCATCGGTGAATGTTGGAGTTTTGTCTATCGGTAGATGTAGTACATCGGTGGATGTAGTCCATCGGTGAATGTTGGAGTTTTGTCTATCGGTAGATGTAGTACATCGGTGGATGTAGTCCATCGGTGAATGTTGGAGTTTTGTCTATCGGTAGATGTAGTACATCGGTGGATGTAGTCCATCGGTGAATGTTGGAGTTTTGTCTATCGATGGATGTAGTCCATCGGTGAATGTTGGAGTTTTGTCTATCGGTAGATGTAGTACATCGGTGGATGTAGTCCATCGGTGAATGTTGGAGTTTTGTCTATCGGTAGATGTAGTACATCGGTGGATGTAGTCCATCGGTGAATGTTGGAGTTTTGTCTATCGGTAGATGTAGTACATCGGTGGATGTAGTCCATCGGTGAATGTTGGAGTTTTGTCTATCGGTAGATGTAGTACATCGGTGGATGTTGGAGTTTTGTCTATCGGTAGATGTAGTACATCGGTGAATGTTGGAGTTTTGTCTATCGGTAGATGTAGTACATCGGTGGATGTAGTCCATCGGTGAATGTTGGAGTTTTGTCTATCGGTAGATGTAGTACATCGGTGGATGTTGGAGTTTTGTCTATCGATGGATGTAGTCCATCGGTGAATGTTGGAGTTTTGTCTATCGGTGGATGTAGTCCATCGGTGGATGTTGGAGTTTTGTCTATCGGTAGATGTAGTACATCGGTGGATGTAGAAGATTTGTTGTTTTGCGATCGGTAGATGTGTGTAGAAGAATTATCGTTTTGTGATCCGCAGATGTGAATGAATGATGCGTGAAAGTCGATGTGTCGTTCGGCTGACGCGAGCGGTGGATGTAGGGAGCAGAAGATGCCTTTTGTTTCTGCTTCTACCGCTGACACTGTTCAGCGGTAGATGTCTCTTGTAATCATTTCTTCCACGGGCACTGTTCGGCGGTAGATGTGCTTTGAGTTTTCGTTTCTCTCATTCAACGTTCTAATATTTTGTCTATTCGTTTCATTTTTATAAAATGTCATTTGTACGAAAGTTTTCCGCTGTAAGATTTGAAGATTTAAAGATTTAAATTTTTATCGGTTGGGAATTTTAAATTTGCCTAAGATTTCTTAATCCCGTTCTATGTCATGTGTAGGAAATGTGTTCGAAACCCGGGCGTGTACATGTATGGTAATCAGAGACATTTGGTTAAACCATTCAAAAGATTACTCATTAGTACCGATCGTCGCATGGGAGTACTCCAACAACTGTAAGGGTTTATGTTAGCCTTAGTTATTAGATGTTTATGAGAGTAGCTAACCCTGTGCAGTAATCTAGTAAGATGTCTAGACGACCAGGAAGACCAAAAGTACCAAGAGAGATACCGAATCCGGGACGTGAAGAAGATCCTAGCGTAATTAGGCAGCTGACAGATCTGGTGCATCAGCAAACAGACTTAGTGCGTCAGCAGTCCGATCAGTTAGGAGTGCTGTTGAACTGGATACACGGAAGTGCTAACTCGAGTTCTAACAATGAACATTCTGGAGATAGATTCAAGAGGCTACGACCACCACGTTTGATGGACAGTCATCTGATCCGATTAATTCTAAAGGATGGCTTAGGAAGATCTAGAGTATATTTAGATGTGCCAACATTGGAGAAGGAGACAAGGTCACGTAGGCAACATTTCATTTGGCTGGTGATGCTCAACTTTGATGGGAAACAATAGAGACCACCACTGATATTTTGGCAATGCCTTGGTCACAATTCAAGGACTATTTTTCTTGATAAGTATTTTAAACAACGGTCCAAACCGCAAAGAAGTTGGAGTTTCTGACTTGAGCGACAGGTCTGTGGCTGAGTACAGTAGCATTCGAGTCCCTGTCCGGGTTTTGCTGGACATTTTTGCTCATAAGATGAGGATAGGTGTTCAAACTTTTGTGCTTGGGCTGAAGCCAGAAATTTACAGAGAAGTTAAATTTTGTGGTATTAAAGGTTTGACATTCAGCGAGTTGTGTCCACAGCTTTGGAAGTGGAAGAAGCTGAAAGAATGTGTGCTGGACCAAGGGAGGTTCCGCAAAAGTTTATCCAGCCACACCAATAGAGAGGAATGAAGAGGCCTAGTGAAGACCAGAATAGCCAAGAAACAGGAAGGAAAATACAGAATGCCATGATTTTCCCATTGTCCTAAGTGTTTGAAGAACCACCGGGCGAGTGTAGATTGAACTTTGGGAAGTGTTTCAACTGTGAGGAGGTTGGACACAGGGCCGTTCAATAATTCGACGAGCCTCGAATCACCAGATGCGCCTATTGTATAAGTCGGCCATATTAGCAGAGACTGCCCAGCTCTTAAGAGTGGCCCTGATAAGATTAAACCGAGGATATTCTCCGTGAAGGAGTCGGGTGAAGAACAGCCTGCTGTAGTGTCAGGTACAATATTGATCAACTCTATACCTGCTTTTATTTTAATAGATTCCGGTGCAACGCATTCATTTATAGCATCTGCATTTGCTGTTAAGTTAGATGTACAACCTACGCCATCTAAACATGTGTTTAATGTCACGTTACCCTCTGGTGAATGCATGCACTCTAGCCGAGTGATGCTTAATTGTATTGTGTTAGTAGGAAACAAGGATTTACCTGCTGATCTCATTATTATGGATATAATGAGATTTGATGTAATCCTAGGGATGGATTGGTTGTTCAAGCATTACACCACAATTGATTTCAAGACTGGAGTAGTTAGTTTTCAACTTCCTAATGGTTTGAAACATACCTTTCAAGCCTTGAAGAAGAGTAAGGAAATGTCTGTGATGACTTCTATCAACACTAGACCTTCCCCATGTGGAGAGTATTTGTGCTTCTTAGCTAGTGTTTTAGACACACAACTTGTAGGAAAGACAGGTCATCAAAATGTCTTAGTCGTCCAAGACTTTCCAGAAGTATTTTTAGATGACCTTCCTGGCTTACCGCTAGATTGGGAAATTGAATTTGTTGTAGATGTTTACCCCGGCGCGAGCCTGTGTCCAAAAATCCATATAGATTAGCACCAACAGAACTTAAATAATTAAAGAAACAGTTGGAGGATCTATTGGAGAAAGGGTTCATACGCCCTAGCTTTTCACCATGGGGTGCACTAGTTCTTTTTGTCAAGAAGAAGGATGGATCAATGTGGATGTGCATCGATTATCGGGAATTAAATAAGTTAACTATCAAGAACAAATATCCATTGCCAAGGATTGATGATTTATTTGACCAAATTAATGGTGCGCGAGTTTTCTCTAAGATTGACCTAAGGTCAAGTTACTATCAACTAAAAGTTAAATTTGAAGATATCACAAAGACTGCCTTTCGAACAAGGTATGGACATTATGAGTTTTTGGTCATGTCCTTTGGATTAAACGAATGCACCAGCAGCCTTCATGGACCTAATGAATAGAGTGTTTCATGAGTATTTAGATAAATTTGTGATAGTATTTATTGATGATATCTTAATCTACTCACGTACCAAGGATGAGCATGCAAGGCATTTGAGTTTGGTGTTAGGAGAACTAAGACAGCACCAACTTTATGCTAAGTTTTCCAAATGTGAATTTTGGTTGGACAGAGTTCACTTTCTTGGTCACATGATCTCTGGAGATGGAATAACTGTCGATCAAACCAAGGTTCAAATAGTCAAGGAGTGGAATTTATTGTGATGCTTCCAAGATTGGTCTTGGTTGTCTTTTGATGCAAGATGGGAAAGTGATAGCTTATGCCTCTAGACAGTTGAAAATACATGAGAAGAATTTATTGTGATGCTTTCAAGATTGGTCTTGGTTGTCTTTTGATGCAAGATGGGAAAGTGATAGCTTATGCCTCTAGACAGTTGAAAATACATGAGAAGAAGTTATTGTGATGCGTCCAAGATTGGTCTTGGTTGTCTTTTGATGCAAGATGGGAAAGTGATAGCTTATGCCTCTAGACAGTTGAAAATACATGAGAAGAATTTATTGTGATGCTTTCAAGATTGGTCTTGGTTGTCTTTTGATGCAAGATGGGAAAGTGATAGCTTATGCCTCTAGACAGTTGAAAATACATGAGAAGAATTACCCCACACACGACTTAGAATTAGCTGCAGTGGTTTTTTCACTTAAGATTTGGAGGCATTACTTTTATAGACAACCTTGTGAGATATTTTCAGACCATAAAAGTCTGAAGTATATTTTCACATAGAAAGAGCTAAACATGAGACAACGTCGGTGGTTGGATTTTGTCAAAGATTATGATTTTGAGATTAAATACCACCCCGGTATGGCAAATGTTGTGGCTGATGCGTTGAGTAGAGTGGCGACTTCAGCCTCAGCCTTGATTCTTGACATGTCATTAGCCTTAGAGTCAGAATTTCAAAGATTTAACTTAGAAGCTGTGTCCAGTGTGTCAACCATGCTTTCAGCCATATCTGTAACACCCGACATCCCGGCCAGGTGATTTTCTGACCATTTTCATTATCACCCTCTTATTTAACCTTTATGATTTAAAATTTAATGTTAAGACAAATTATTACAAGTTGTGTGAAACTAGGTTGGGTGGCAGTTTTGTAATTAAAATCGATGGAATTAGTATAAATAGGAAATGGAAACCTTAAACCTCATTTATTACCACTGTAGCCGACATTCCCTCTCGGCGATTCCTTCTTTCCCAAGTTCTTGCTCTCTGCTACCAGAACTTCCCTTTACCGACGGCTGGTTTCGAGCTTGCTCTTCTTTGCAAATCCACACCCGAGGTATGAAATGGACAATGTAGTCATCATAGTAAATAGAGCTCTGTTTTCAGCTCGGCACTGAGTTCGGATTTTTAGCAGTGGCCGAGTAGTTTAAGACCTTTTTTTAAAATCTGAGAGTAGAAATGTCATCCCGAATCGATTCTGAGCATTTTAAGTAACCGACTCGGATTTAATCAATGGTAAAACCTGTCCACCTAGTTTCGGATTTCAGAGTGCAGTGTGTCAAACAGAGGAATCGGAATGACTTTAGCTATTAGATCCTAGGATGGTTTATGATTAGGACTATTAGGACTTTGTTTTAATTACTGTAATGTACATGTTTTAGGTGAAGAAGTTTAAAGGAAAGAAGCTCGGATTGCTAAGGAATCCAGGTAAGTGAATGTATTAAGATTTCCGGCCACTAGGGCCCTACACCGCAAGGGTATTAGGAAATCACTGAGATGTTAGCTTATTGACTATGATTTGTTATTTCCACGATATGAAGAAGTTGTGTAAGTAAATGTAAAGTTACAGGATGTTTACTTGTCCTCATGATATGACTTCTCTCTATGAACTTTATGTCTATGCACTGTGTCCCTGTTATGATTAAGTTGAGAATATGAAAAGCAAATGTAACCAAAATTAAGTGCAGAGCGGGGAAAGACTATGTTATGTATGACTCGCGAAATCTCCCACTGGTGGAGGCCGAGTTAATGATATGTACGACTCGCGAAATGTAAAATGTGTTTTGTCGTTTAGCGACCGGAAGATGTAAAATGTGTTTTGTCGCTTAGTCACCGGAAGATGTAAAATGTGTTTTGTCGCTTAGTCACCGGAAGATGTAAAATGTGTTTTGTCGCTTAGTCACCGGAAGATGTAAAATGTGTTTTGTCGTTTAGCGACCGGAAGATGTAAAATGTGTTTTGTCGCTTAGTCACCGGAAGATGTAAAATGTGTTTTGTCGCTTAGTCACCGGAAGATGTAAAATGTGTTTTGTCGCTTAGTCACCGGAAGATGTAAAATGTGTTTTGTCGCTTAGTCACCGGAAGATGTAAAATGTGTTTTGTCGTTTAGCGACCGGAAGATGTAAAATGTGTTTTGTCGCTTAGTCACCGGAAGATGTAAAATGTGTTTTGTCGCTTAGTCACCGGAAGATGTAAAATGTGTTTTGTCGCTTAGTCACCGGAAGATGTAAAATGTGTTTTGTCGCTTAGTCACCGGAAGATGTAAAATGTGTTTTGTCGCTTAGTCACCGGAAGATGTAAAATGTGTTTTGTCGTTTAGCGACCGGAAGATGTAAAATGTGTTTTGTCGCTTAGTCACCGGAAGATGTAAAATGTGTTTTGTCGCTTAGTCACCGGAAGATGTAAAATGTGTTTTGTCGTTTAGCGACCGGAAGATGTAAAATGTGTTTTGTCGCTTAGTCACCGGAAGATGTAAAATGTGTTTTGTCGCTTAGTCACCGGAAGATGTAAAATGTGTTTTGTCGCTTAGTCACCGGAAGATGTAAAATGTGTTTTGTCGCTTAGTCACCGGAAGATGTAAAATGTGTTTTGTCGCTTAGTCACCGGAAGATGTAAAATGTGTTTTGTCGCTTAGTCACCGGAAGATGTAAAATGTGTTTTGTCGCTTAGTCACCGGAAGATGTAAAATGTGTTTTGTCGCTTAGTCACCGGAAGATGTAAAATGTGTTTTGTCGCTTAGTCACCGGAAGATGTAAAATGTGTTTTGTCGCTTAGTCACCGGAAGATGTAAAATGTGTTTTGTCGCTTAGTCACCGGAAGATGTAAAATGTGTTTTGTCGCTTAGTCACCGGAAGATGTAAAATGTGTTTTGTCGCTTAGTCACCGGAAGATGTAAAATGTGTTTTGTCGCTTAGTCACCGGAAGATGTAAAATGTGTTTTGTCGCTTAGTCACCGGAAGATGTAAAATGTGTTTTGTCGCTTAGTCACCGGAAGATGTAAAATGTGTTTTGTCGCTTAGTCACCGGAAGATGTAAAATGTGTTTTGTCGCTTAGTCACCGGAAGATGTAAAATGTGTTTTGTCGCTTAGTCACCGGAAGATGTAAAATGTGTTTTGTCGCTTAGTCACCGGAAGATGTAAAATGTGTTTTGTCGCTTAGTCACCGGAAGATGTAAAATGTGTTTTGTCGCTTAGTCACCGGAAGATGTAAAATGTGTTTTGTCGCTTAGTCACCGGAAGATGTAAAATGTGTTTTGTCGCTTAGTCACCGGAAGATGTAAAATGTGTTTTGTCGCTTAGTCACCGGAAGATGTAAAATGTGTTTTGTCGCTTAGTCACCGGAAGATGTAAAATGTGTTTTGTCGCTTAGTCACCGGAAGATGTAAAATGTGTTTTGTCGCTTAGTCACCGGAAGATGTAAAATGTGTTTTGTCGCTTAGTCACCGGAAGATGTAAAATGTGTTTTGTCGCTTAGTCACCGGAAGATGTAAAATGTGTTTTGTCGCTTAGTCACCGGAAGATGTAAAATGTGTTTTGTCGCTTAGTCACCGGAAGATGTAAAATGTGTTTTGTCGCTTAGTCACCGGAAGATGTAAAATGTGTTTTGTCGCTTAGTCACCGGAAGATGTAAAATGTGTTTTGTCGCTTAGTCACCGGAAGATGTAAAATGTGTTTTGTCGCTTAGTCACCGGAAGATGTAAAATGTGTTTTGTCGCTTAGTCACCGGAAGATGTAAAATGTGTTTTGTCGCTTAGTCACCGGAAGATGTAAAATGTGTTTTGTCGTTTAGCGACCGGAAGATGTAAAATGTGTTTTGTCGCTTAGTCACCGGAAGATGTAAAATGTGTTTTGTCGCTTAGTCACCGGAAGATGTAAAATGTGTTTTGTCGCTTAGTCACCGGAAGATGTAAAATGTGTTTTGTCGCTTAGTCACCGGAAGATGTAAAATGTGTTTTGTCGCTTAGTCACCGGAAGATGTAAAATGTGTTTTGTCGCTTAGTCACCGGAAGATGTAAAATGTGTTTTGTCGCTTAGTCACCGGAAGATGTAAAATGTGTTTTGTCGCTTAGTCACCGGAAGATGTAAAATGTGTTTTGTCGCTTAGTCACCGGAAGATGTAAAATGTGTTTTGTCGCTTAGTCACCGGAAGATGTAAAATGTGTTTTGTCGCTTAGTCACCGGAAGATGTAAAATGTGTTTTGTCGCTTAGTCACCGGAAGATGTAAAATGTGTTTTGTCGCTTAGTCACCGGAAGATGTAAAATGTGTTTTGTCGCTTAGTCACCGGAAGATGTAAAATGTGTTTTGTCGCTTAGTCACCGGAAGATGTAAAATGTGTTTTGTCGCTTAGTCACCGGAAGATGTAAAATGTGTTTTGTCGCTTAGTCACCGGAAGATGTAAAATGTGTTTTGTCGCTTAGTCACCGGAAGATGTAAAATGTGTTTTGTCGCTTAGTCACCGGAAGATGTAAAATGTGTTTTGTCGCTTAGTCACCGGAAGATGTAAAATGTGTTTTGTCGCTTAGTCACCGGAAGATGTAAAATGTGTTTTGTCGCTTAGTCACCGGAAGATGTAAAATGTGTTTTGTCGCTTAGTCACCGGAAGATGTAAAATGTGTTTTGTCGCTTAGTCACCGGAAGATGTAAAATGTGTTTTGTCGCTTAGTCACCGGAAGATGTAAAATGTGTTTTGTCGCTTAGTCACCGGAAGATGTAAAATGTGTTTTGTCGCTTAGTCACCGGAAGATGTAAAATGTGTTTTGTCGCTTAGTCACCGGAAGATGTAAAATGTGTTTTGTCGCTTAGTCACCGGAAGATGTAAAATGTGTTTTGTCGCTTAGTCACCGGAAGATGTAAAATGTGTTTTGTCGCTTAGTCACCGGAAGATGTAAAATGTGTTTTGTCGTTTAGCGACCGGAAGATGTAAAATGTGTTTTGTCGCTTAGTCACCGGAAGATGTAAAATGTGTTTTGTCGCTTAGTCACCGGAAGATGTAAAATGTGTTTTGTCGCTTAGTCACCGGAAGATGTAAAATGTGTTTTGTCGTTTAGCGACCGGAAGATGTAAAATGTGTTTTGTCGCTTAGTCACCGGAAGATGTAAAATGTGTTTTGTCGCTTAGTCACCGGAAGATGTAAATGAAAAAAAAAAAAAAAAAAAAAAAAAAAAAAAAAAAAAAAAAAAAAAAAAAAAAAAAAAAAAAAAAAAAAAAAAAAAAAAAAAAAAAAAAAAAAAAAAAAAAAAAAAAAAAAAAAAAAAAAAAAAAAAAAAAAAAAAAAAAAAAAAAAAAAAAAAAAAAAAAAAAAAAAAAAAAAAAAAAAAAAAAAAAAAAAAAAAAAAAAAAAAAAAAAAAAAAAAAAAAAAAAAAAAAAAAAAAAAAAAAAAAAAAAAAAAAAAAAAAAAAAAAAAAAAAAAAAAAAAAAAAAAAAAAAAAAAAAAAAAAAAAAAAAAAAAAAAAAAAAAAAAAAAAAAAAAAAAAAAAAAAAAAAAAAAAAAAAAAAAAAAAAAAAAAAAAAAAAAAAAAAAAAAAAAAAAAAAAAAAAAAAAAAAAAAAAAAAAAAAAAAAAAAAAAAAAAAAAAAAAAAAAAAAAAAAAAAAAAAAAAAAAAAAAAAAAAAAAAAAAAAAAAAAAAAAAAAAAAAAAAAAAAAAAAAAAAAAAAAAAAAAAAAAAAAAAAAAAAAAAAAAAAAAAAAAAAAAAAAAAAAAAAAAAAAAAAAAAAAAAAAAAAAAAAAAAAAAAAAAAAAAAAAAAAAAAAAAAAAAAAAAAAAAAAAAAAAAAAAAAAAAAAAAAAAAAAAAAAAAAAAAAAAAAAAAAAAAAAAAAAAAAAAAAAAAAAAAAAAAAAAAAAAAAAAAAAAAAAAAAAAAAAAAAAAAAAAAAAAAAAAAAAAAAAAAAAAAAAAAAAAAAAAAAAAAAAAAAAAAAAAAAAAAAAAAAAAAAAAAAAAAAAAAAAAAAAAAAAAAAAAAAAAAAAAAAAAAAAAAAAAAAAAAAAAAAAAAAAAAAAAAAAAAAAAAAAAAAAAAAAAAAAAAAAAAAAAAAAAAAAAAAAAAAAAAAAAAAAAAAAAAAAAAAAAAAAAAAAAAAAAAAAAAAAAAAAAAAAAAAAAAAAAAAAAAAAAAAAAAAAAAAAAAAAAAAAAAAAAAAAAAAAAAAAAAAAAAAAAAAAAAAAAAAAAAAAAAAAAAAAAAAAAAAAAAAAAAAAAAAAAAAAAAAAAAAAAAAAAAAAAAAAAAAAAAAAAAAAAAAAAAAAAAAAAAAAAAAAAAAAAAAAAAAAAAAAAAAAAAAAAAAAAAAAAAAAAAAAAAAAAAAAAAAAAAAAAAAAAAAAAAAAAAAAAAAAAAAAAAAAAAAAAAAAAAAAAAAAAAAAAAAAAAAAAAAAAAAAAAAAAAAAAAAAAAAAAAAAAAAAAAAAAAAAAAAAAAAAAAAAAAAAAAAAAAAAAAAAAAAAAAAAAAAAAAAAAAAAAAAAAAAAAAAAAAAAAAAAAAAAAAAAAAAAAAAAAAAAAAAAAAAAAAAAAAAAAAAAAAAAAAAAAAAAAAAAAAAAAAAAAAAAAAAAAAAAAAAAAAAAAAAAAAAAAAAAAAAAAAAAAAAAAAAAAAAAAAAAAAAAAAAAAAAAAAAAAAAAAAAAAAAAAAAAAAAAAAAAAAAAAATATATGTAAAATGTGAAAGTCTGTGAGAGATAGTAAGTGAATGTAATAATAGTAAAAGCCAAGCAAACGATTAATGAAAGAATATGAACACGTGACGGCTCCTGGCCGGGGTCGTTACAATTGTGGTATCAGAGCAAAACCAGGTTCTAAAACCGATTCTGCAGACTGCCTTCCAGCACTGACTGTCACTTGAGCACACCTCAGCAACTGTAAGTGTTATGATTTCATGTATGTCATTAAGTTAAGTTATGCCTGTGATGATTTGTCTAGGAATCCCAAGATGGTTAGAGGTCAACAGAGAGAGACCAATGAGGATAGCAATGCTATTGCTCAGCTGACTGAGTTGGTCATGCGCCAATCTCACCAGATAGAACGACTGATGACAGCTAGAGAAGAACAAGGCAACTCCAGTACTAACGCAACTCATGATCATGGGGGTGAGCGCTTTCACCGGCTTCGACCCCGGTGTTTAATGGTATGTCTCAGTCCTATTCATAGCGACCGGAAGATGTAAAATGTGTTTTGTCGCTTAGTCACCGGAAGATGTAAAATGTGTTTTGTCGCTTAGTCACCGGAAGATGTAAAATGTGTTTTGTCGTTTAGCGACCGGAAGATGTAAAATGTGTTTTGTCGCTTAGTCACCGGAAGATGTAAAATGTGTTTTGTCGCTTAGTCACCGGAAGATGTAAAATGTGTTTTGTCGCTTAGTCACCGGAAGATGTAAAATGTGTTTTGTCGCTTAGTCACCGGAAGATGTAAAATGTGTTTTGTCGCTTAGTCACCGGAAGATGTAAAATGTGTTTTGTCGCTTAGTCACCGGAAGATGTAAAATGTGTTTTGTCGCTTAGTCACCGGAAGATGTAAAATGTGTTTTGTCGCTTAGTCACCGGAAGATGTAAAATGTGTTTTGTCGCTTAGTCACCGGAAGATGTAAAATGTGTTTTGTCGCTTAGTCACCGGAAGATGTAAAATGTGTTTTGTCGCTTAGTCACCGGAAGATGTAAAATGTGTTTTGTCGCTTAGTCACCGGAAGATGTAAAATGTGTTTTGTCGCTTAGTCACCGGAAGATGTAAAATGTGTTTTGTCGCTTAGTCACCGGAAGATGTAAAATGTGTTTTGTCGCTTAGTCACCGGAAGATGTAAAATGTGTTTTGTCGCTTAGTCACCGGAAGATGTAAAATGTGTTTTGTCGCTTAGTCACCGGAAGATGTAAAATGTGTTTTGTCGCTTAGTCACCGGAAGATGTAAAATGTGTTTTGTCGCTTAGTCACCGGAAGATGTAAAATGTGTTTTGTCGCTTAGTCACCGGAAGATGTAAAATGTGTTTTGTCGCTTAGTCACCGGAAGATGTAAAATGTGTTTTGTCGCTTAGTCACCGGAAGATGTAAAATGTGTTTTGTCGCTTAGTCACCGGAAGATGTAAAATGTGTTTTGTCGCTTAGTCACCGGAAGATGTAAAATGTGTTTTGTCGCTTAGTCACCGGAAGATGTAAAATGTGTTTTGTCGCTTAGTCACCGGAAGATGTAAAATGTGTTTTGTCGCTTAGTCACCGGAAGATGTAAAATGTGTTTTGTCGCTTAGTCACCGGAAGATGTAAAATGTGTTTTGTCGCTTAGTCACCGGAAGATGTAAAATGTGTTTTGTCGCTTAGTCACCGGAAGATGTAAAATGTGTTTTGTCGCTTAGTCACCGGAAGATGTAAAATGTGTTTTGTCGCTTAGTCACCGGAAGATGTAAAATGTGTTTTGTCGCTTAGTCACCGGAAGATGTAAAATGTGTTTTGTCGCTTAGTCACCGGAAGATGTAAAATGTGTTTTGTCGCTTAGTCACCGGAAGATGTAAAATGTGTTTTGTCGCTTAGTCACCGGAAGATGTAAAATGTGTTTTGTCGCTTAGTCACCGGAAGATGTAAAATGTGTTTTGTCGCTTAGTCACCGGAAGATGTAAAATGTGTTTTGTCGCTTAGTCACCGGAAGATGTAAAATGTGTTTTGTCGCTTAGTCACCGGAAGATGTAAAATGTGTTTTGTCGCTTAGTCACCGGAAGATGTAAAATGTGTTTTGTCGCTTAGTCACCGGAAGATGTAAAATGTGTTTTGTCGCTTAGTCACCGGAAGATGTAAAATGTGTTTTGTCGCTTAGTCACCGGAAGATGTAAAATGTGTTTTGTCGCTTAGTCACCGGAAGATGTAAAATGTGTTTTGTCGCTTAGTCACCGGAAGATGTAAAATGTGTTTTGTCGCTTAGTCACCGGAAGATGTAAAATGTGTTTTGTCGCTTAGTCACCGGAAGATGTAAAATGTGTTTTGTCGCTTAGTCACCGGAAGATGTAAAATGTGTTTTGTCGCTTAGTCACCGGAAGATGTAAAATGTGTTTTGTCGCTTAGTCACCGGAAGATGTAAAATGTGTTTTGTCGCTTAGTCACCGGAAGATGTAAAATGTGTTTTGTCGCTTAGTCACCGGAAGATGTAAAATGTGTTTTGTCGCTTAGTCACCGGAAGATGTAAAATGTGTTTTGTCGCTTAGTCACCGGAAGATGTAAAATGTGTTTTGTCGCTTAGTCACCGGAAGATGTAAAATGTGTTTTGTCGCTTAGTCACCGGAAGATGTAAAATGTGTTTTGTCGCTTAGTCACCGGAAGATGTAAAATGTGTTTTGTCGCTTAGTCACCGGAAGATGTAAAATGTGTTTTGTCGCTTAGTCACCGGAAGATGTAAAATGTGTTTTGTCGCTTAGTCACCGGAAGATGTAAAATGTGTTTTGTCGCTTAGTCACCGGAAGATGTAAAATGTGTTTTGTCGCTTAGTCACCGGAAGATGTAAAATGTGTTTTGTCGCTTAGTCACCGGAAGATGTAAAATGTGTTTTGTCGCTTAGTCACCGGAAGATGTAAAATGTGTTTTGTCGCTTAGTCACCGGAAGATGTAAAATGTGTTTTGTCGCTTAGTCACCGGAAGATGTAAAATGTGTTTTGTCGCTTAGTCACCGGAAGATGTAAAATGTGTTTTGTCGCTTAGTCACCGGAAGATGTAAAATGTGTTTTGTCGCTTAGTCACCGGAAGATGTAAAATGTGTTTTGTCGCTTAGTCACCGGAAGATGTAAAATGTGTTTTGTCGCTTAGTCACCGGAAGATGTAAAATGTGTTTTGTCGCTTAGTCACCGGAAGATGTAAAATGTGTTTTGTCGCTTAGTCACCGGAAGATGTAAAATGTGTTTTGTCGCTTAGTCACCGGAAGATGTAAAATGTGTTTTGTCGCTTAGTCACCGGAAGATGTAAAATGTGTTTTGTCGCTTAGTCACCGGAAGATGTAAAATGTGTTTTGTCGCTTAGTCACCGGAAGATGTAAAATGTGTTTTGTCGCTTAGTCACCGGAAGATGTAAAATGTGTTTTGTCGCTTAGTCACCGGAAGATGTAAAATGTGTTTTGTCGCTTAGTCACCGGAAGATGTAAAATGTGTTTTGTCGCTTAGTCACCGGAAGATGTAAAATGTGTTTTGTCGCTTAGTCACCGGAAGATGTTGGTCATGCGCCAATCTCACCAGATAGAACGACTGATGACAGCTAGAGAAGAACAAGGCAACTCCAGTACTAACGCAACTCATGATCATGGGGGTGAGCGCTTTCACCGGCTTCGACCCCCGGTGTTTAATGGGTATGTCTCAGATCCTATTCATGCTGAGGAGTGGATTCGAAAGATAGAAGACATGTTCAAGTATGCAAAGGTTGACGAAGGGGATAAGGTCACCTACGCTGTCTTTCATTTGGAGTTAAGTGCAAGGCATTGGTGGGACTCGATCCAGAGCACCACTAATGCGAAGCTATGACCTGGGGGATGTTCAAGACTGCCTTCTTTGACAAGTACTTCAATAGGACTATTCGGGCCAACAAGAAGAAGGAGTTTATGAATCTACGACAAACTGGCTCTGTGACGGATTATATATGTGAATTTGATGCTTTATCACGGTTTGCTCCCCGTATGATTGAGGATGAGGAAGATAAGATTTACCAGTTTGTTCAAGGACTGAAGCCAAGTCTGTACATGAAAGTGAAGACTGCCGGGATACATAATGTACCTTATGGTGAAGTGACGGCTAAGGCCTTGGAGCTAGAAGAGGCAGAAATGACAGCATATGCACAACGCGAACAGCCAAAGAAACTCATGAAGGACGCTCAGCCGCCACCACGTCAGAACAAAGGTTGGCAGCCATGATAGAACAGGGGACCACAGCAACAACAGCATGGAATGAAGAGGCCCCTCAACCAGAATGATGACCAGGGAAAAGGAAAGAGACCTCTGGCGCCTCTATGCCCTACATGTCAGAGGAACCACCCTGGTGAGTGCAAGCTGCTTTCTGGCCGGTGTTTCAGGTGTGATAAGACCGGACACATGGTCAAAGGTTGCCCCATGCCGCCAGACCCGAACCGTGCAAGGGTTGTACCCAGAGTGTATGCGTTGATGGAAGATGAGGGAGCTATTCAGCATACAGTCATATCAGGTACCGTCATGATCTGTGGTTTTGCTGCTTATACACTCATAGATACAGGGGCCACACACTCGTTTATATCAACCTTGTTTGTATGCAAACATAGCATAGGACCCTTACCAGCTGAAAGGTCATATAGTGTTGTGTTGCCATCAGGGAAGTCCCTACACTCAGAACAGATTGTTAAGGGTGACGTCGTGTCCTTAGGGGATAAGAATCTCTATGCGGAATTAATTGTCATTGACATAAAAGGGTATGAAGTGATATTAGGGATGGATTGGTTATTTAGACATCATGCCACGATAAGTTGTCGATCTGGAATAGTTGATTTTAGACCCCCAAATGATAACCATTATTCCTTTCAAGCTATTCCTAAAATAAGTAAGATACCGATTATATCCTCACTAGAAATATACCGAATGCTGAGAGGTGGTTGTGAGAGCTACCTGGCTAGTGTAATAGATGACCGGGTGAAGAATAAAATTGAGCTACAGGATATTCCTATAGTCCGAGAGTTTCCCGAGGCATTCTTAGATGATTTACCGGGTATACCACCCGATAGAGAGATAGAGTTTGTAATTGATACATACCCTGAGGCATCACCTGTATCTAAGAATCCTTACCGTATGGCACCTGTTGAGTTGAAAGAATTGAAAGTTCAACTGCAGGAATTGGTTGACAAGGGATTTATTCGCCCCAGCAGTTCTCCTTGGGGTGCACCAGTCTTATTTGTAAGGAAGAAGGATGGTTCTCTTAGAATGTGCATAGACTACAGGGAACTAAATAAGTTGACAATCAAGAATAGGTACCCCTTACCCAGGATTGACGATTTGTTTGACCAATTGCAAGGAGCTAAGGTGTTTTCAAAGATAGATTTACGTTCGGGTTATTACCAACTGAAGGTTAAAGAAGGAGATATACCAAAGACAGCCTTCAGAACCCGCTATGGACATTATGAATTCTTAGTCATGTCGTTTGGGTTGACAAACGCCCCTGCAGCCTTCATGGATTTAATGAACCGGGTGTTTCGTGAGTATTTAGATAAGTTTGTGATTGTATTCATAGATGATATCTTGATATATTCCCGAACTGTGGCTGACCATGAAGAACATTTGAAAGTAGTATTGACGACATTGAAGGAGCATCAACTTTACGCCAAACTGTCTAAGTGTGAGTTTTGGTTAGATAAGGTTAATTTCCTTGGCCATGTAGTTTCTGCTAATGGCATATCTGTGGACCCGACCAAAATTCAGGCTGGTAAAGGATTGGCCTCAACCTAAGAATGCCAGCGAAGTCCGCAGCTTCCTTGGATTGGCAGGCTATTACAGGAAGTTCATCAAGGGATTTTCCATGATAGCTAAACCCCTGACAGGTTTGACAAAGAAGGACATTAAGTATTCTTGGACTGAAGCCTGTGAAGACAGCTTCCAGACGTTAAAACTGAAGTTAACAACAGCTCCTGTATTGACCCTCCCAACCGAAGAGGGAAAATTTAGTGTTTACTGTGATGCTTCTAAAGTCGGTTTAGGTTGTGTTCTGATGCAAGAGGGTAAAGTTATAGCGTATGCTTCTAGGCAGCTAAAGAGTTATGAGCAAAATTACCCCACTCATGATCTAGAATTAGCTGCTGTTGTTTTTGTCCTGAAGATTTGGAGACACTATTTATATGGACAGCAATGTGAGGTGTTTTCTGACCATAAAAGTCTAAAGTACCTCTTCACACAGAAGGAATTAAACATGAGACAGAGACGTTGGTTTGAATTTGTCAAGGATTACGATTTTGAGATCAAGTATCACCCCGGGAAGGCTAACTCTGTAGCTGATGCGTTGAGTAGGATGTCAACAACAATGCAGCCCGTGATTTCAACCATGTCTATACCCTTAAGAACAGAAGTTCAGAAATTTGACTTGGAGATAGTTCCAGAGTTATCAGTCTTGCTCGCTGAGTTAACTATTCAACCAACAATTTTGGAAAAGATCAAGGATGCACAACAGAAGGATTCAGTGGAAAATATCAGCATGATGGATAAGTTGAAGGACACCACCTCCGAGTTCAGTCTCTCCAAGGATGGGATCCTGAGGTTTAGAAATCGGTGGTGCATTCCTAATGATGTTGAATTGCGCAAGTTGATCTTGGCAGAGGCGCACTCCTCTTCCTTTTCTGTACATCCTGACTGCACCAAGATGTACCGAGACCTGAAGTTACTGTACTGGTGGCCTAACCTAAAAAGGGATGTTGCTAAGTATGTAGAGTCCTGTTTAGTATGCCAACAAGTCAAAGCCGAGCACCAACGTCCGGGAGGTACTCTTCAGCTGTTGCCTATTCCCGAATGGAAGTGGGAACATATAGCTATGGATTTTGTTGTAGGACTACCTAAGACGACAAAAGGACATGATTGTATTTGGGTTGTGGTGGATAGACTGACGAAATCAGCCCATTTCTTACCTGTAAGGACCACCTATACGATGGACCATTTTGCTGATCTTTATGTTCAGGAAATTATTAGGTTGCATGGAATCCCAGTATCCATTGTCTCTGACCGTGATCCCAGGTTCACCTCTCGATTCTGGAAAAGTTTGCAAGGTACATTAGGTACAAAGTTATCTTTCAGCACAGCTTTTCACCCACAGACCGATGGCCAATCAGAAAGGACGATTCAAATACTCGAAGATATGTTGAGAGCATGTGTACTTGACTTTCAGATAACTTGGAGCAGACAATTACCTCTGGTTGAGTTCTCCTACAATAACAGTTATCAGTCCACCATTGGTATGGCACCTTATGAAGCACTGTATGGTAGGAAATGTAGGTCACCCCTTTACTGGGACGAGGTTGGTGAAACAAAACTTCTTGGACCTGATATTTTGCAGCAAATGTCAGATAAGATTGCCACTATTCGGAAAAGAATGATGACTGCACAAAGCCGGCAGAAGTGTTATGCAGATCAAAGGAGAAGGGAACTCGAGTTTTCAGTAGGAGATGAAGTATTCTTAAAGGTGTCACCATTTAGAGGAGTCTTAAGATTTGGCAAGAAGGGAAAACTTAATCCTAGATTTATTGGACCCTTCCCTGTCTTGGCAAAAATCGGGAGTACAGCTTACAGACTGCAACTGCCCCCATCATTGGATAAAGTTCATGATGTCTTCCATGTGTCAATGTTAAGGAAGTGCATGCGTGATCCGATGCAGGTCATCCAGTCATAGGATATTGGTTTAGAACCGACACTGGAGTATGAGGAGAAACCGATACAGATATTGGAATATGCAGTCAAGACTCTGAGGAACAAAGAGATCCCACTGGTGAAAGTTTTATGGACAAATCACGGCATTGAAGAAGCCACATGGGAAGGACAGCAGGAGATGTTGGACAAATATCCTGAGTTGTTTGCTTGAGCAATTTTCGAGGACGAAAATTTTGTTTAAGGAGGGGTGGATGTAACACCCGACATCTCGGCCAGGTGATTTTCTGACCATTTTCATTGTCACCCTCTTATTTAACCTTTATGATTTAAAATTTAATGTTAAGACAAATTATTACAAGTTGTGTGAAACTAGGTTGGGTGGCAGTTTTGTAATTAAAATCGATGGAATTAGTATAAATAGGAAATGGAAACCTTAAACCTCATTTATTACCACTGTAGCCGACATTCCCTCTCGGCGATTCCTTCTTTCCCAAGTTCTTGCTCTCGGCTACCAGAACTTCCCTTTACCGACGGCTGGTTTCGAGCTTGCTCTTCTCTGCAAATCCACACCCGAGGTATGAAATGGACAATGTAGTCATTCATTCGTAAATAGAGCTCTGTTTTCAGCTCGGCACTGAGTTCGGATTTTTAGCAGTGGCCGAGTAGTTTAAGACCTTTTTTTAAAATCTGAGAGTAGAAATGTCATCCCGAATCGATTCTGAGCATTTTAAGTAACCGACTCGGATTTAATCAATGGTAAAACCTGTCCACCTAGTTTCGGATTTCAGACTGCAGTGTGTCAAACAGAGGAATCGGAATGACTTTAGCTATTAGATCCTAGGATGGTTTATGATTAGGACTATTAGGACTTTGTTTTAACTACTGTAATGTACATGTTTTAGGTGAAGAAGTTTAAAGGAAAGAGCTCGGATTGCTAAGGAATCCAGGTAAGTGAATGTATTAAGATTTCCGGCCACTAGGGCCCTACACCGCAAGGGTATTAGGAAATCACTGAGATGTTAGCTTATTGACTATGATTTGTTATTTCCACGATATGAAGAAGTTGTGTAAGTAAATGTAAAGTTACAGGATGTTTTACTTGTCCTCATGATATGACTTCTCTCTATGAACTTTATGTCTATGCACTGTGTCCCTGTTATGATTAAGTTGAGAATATGAAAAGCAAATGTAACCAAAATTAAGTGCAGAGCGGGGAAAGACTATGTTATGTATGACTCGCGAATTCTCCCACAGGTGGAGGCCGAGTTAATGATATGTATGACTCGCGAAATCTCCCACTGGTGGAGGCCGAGTTAATGATATGTACGACTCGCGAAATCTCTCACTGGTGGAGGCCGAGTTAATGATATGTATGGCTCGCGAATTCTCCCACTGGGGAGGCCGAGTGATGTATCATGATTGCCGCGATAGGCAAATGATTATGTACGACTGCCGCGATAGGCAAATGACTATGTACCCCTGTCTTCCTCCCTCGTTCCCTGCCTTAATACATGTTATGTAAATGATAAAGATGAACACGAATGATGAATGGTTTATGAACTTATGTCTCTCTAAATTGTGTACTCATGTATATCTGTCAGCATGCATTCCTTACTAAGCATTAGGCTTATAGTTAAACCTTATGGTGTAGGTGAAGAAGGTTCAGGTGAGGATGTTATGTTCAAAGAGGATGCTTAAGGCTGGTTGCTGGAGGATGCTCAAGGTGACAGTGCGGGACTGGAGAGGCGATTTATGACCCCGGGTTAAGACTCTTATGTTACAGTATGTTAAAGGATATGGTAGCTTAAGTAGGATGAGATTATTTTAAAACGTTGAGCTTTGAAACTGTCTAGTGGATCACTGAGTCAGGGAATGATTATATAGATTTATAAATGATCTGTTGCTTAAGTCTTCCGCTATATGCATTTTGAATGAGTTGTGTTTTCTTTCTGTTGGGAGGAGTCATTTGATGATTTAGTGTTCTCTACCGTAAGACGGAAGCTGGATGAGGCAATCTTCCGGTTGACGTCATCGGCAGATGCCGAGAGTTAATTGTTTGATGGTTTAGTCTTCCGGCTGACGTCATCGGCAGATGCCGAAGGGTAGTTGTTTGTTGGTTTAGTCTTCTGGCTGACGTCATCGGCAGATGCCGAAGGATAGTTGTATGATGGTTTAGTCGTTAGTCACCGGAAGATGTAAAATGTGTTTTGTCGCTTAGTCACCGGAAGATGTAAAATGTGTTTTGTCGCTTAGTCACCGGAAGATGTAAAATGTGTTTTGTCGCTTAGTCACCGGAAGATGTAAAATGTGTTTTGTCGCTTAGTCACCGGAAGATGTAAAATGTGTTTTGTCGCTTAGTCACCGGAAGATGTAAAATGTGTTTTGTCGCTTAGTCACCGGAAGATGTAAAATGTGTTTTGTCGTTTAGCGACCGGAAGATGTAAAATGTGTTTTGTCGCTTAGTCACCGGAAGATGTAAAATGTGTTTTGTCGCTTAGCGACCGGAAGATGTAAAATGTGTTTTGTCGCTTAGTCACCGGAAGATGTAAAATGTGTTTTGTCGCTTAGTCACCGGAAGATGTAAAATGTGTTTTGTCGCTTAGTCACCGGAAGATGTAAAATGTGTTTTGTCGCTTAGTCACCGGAAGATGTAAAATGTGTTTTGTCGCTTAGTCACCGGAAGATGTAAAATGTGTTTTGTCGCTTAGTCACCGGAAGATGTAAAATGTGTTTTGTCGCTTAGTCACCGGAAGATGTAAAATGTGTTTTGTCGCTTAGTCACCGGAAGATGTAAAATGTGTTTTGTCGCTTAGTCACCGGAAGATGTAAAATGTGTTTTGTCGCTTAGTCACCGGAAGATGTAAAATGTGTTTTGTCGCTTAGTCACCGGAAGATGTAAAATGTGTTTTGTCGCTTAGTCACCGGAAGATGTAAAATGTGTTTTGTCGCTTAGTCACCGGAAGATGTAAAATGTGTTTTGTCGCTTAGTCACCGGAAGATGTAAAATGTGTTTTGTCGCTTAGTCACCGGAAGATGTAAAATGTGTTTTGTCGCTTAGTCACCGGAAGATGTAAAATGTGTTTTGTCGCTTAGTCACCGGAAGATGTAAAATGTGTTTTGTCGCTTAGTCACCGGAAGATGTAAAATGTGTTTTGTCGCTTAGTCACCGGAAGATGTAAAATGTGTTTTGTCGCTTAGTCACCGGAAGATGTAAAATGTGTTTTGTCGCTTAGTCACCGGAAGATGTAAAATGTGTTTTGTCGCTTAGTCACCGGAAGATGTAAAATGTGTTTTGTCGCTTAGTCACCGGAAGATGTAAAATGTGTTTTGTCGCTTAGTCACCGGAAGATGTAAAATGTGTTTTGTCGTTTAGCGACCGGAAGATGTAAAATGTGTTTTGTCGCTTAGTCACCGGAAGATGTAAAATGTGTTTTGTCGCTTAGCGACCGGAAGATGTAAAATGTGTTTTGTCGCTTAGTCACCGGAAGATGTAAAATGTGTTTTGTCGCTTAGTCACCAGAAGATGTAAAATGTGTTTTGTCGTTTAGCGACCGGAAGATGTAAAATGTGTTTTGTCGTTTAGCGACCGGAAGATGTAAAATGTGTTTTGTCGCTTAGCGACCGGAAGATGTAAAATGTGTTTTGTCGTTTAGCGACCGGAAGATGTAAAATGTGTTTTGCACGTGCCCACCGGAAGATGTCTCCTTTTAGGTGATGTTAAGCGAGTCACGCGTAATGCACGTGATGACCGGACGACTAAGTTTCTGAGGGTTGTCAACGCATGCAACCCATGCAAACCCGAGTGGTATTTTGTTAAGAGAATTGAGGGCACTTCCTCTTTTCCCGAAATTGTCAAGAAACCAAGGACCGAGTCTAGTCGCTCGACTCTGTGAAAGTTTGAGCCGACGAGGCATGAGAAGTCGGACACGAGAGGGTTCGTCTTCCTTAATGGTTCTGTGTCTCTATTACCAGTTTAGAAAAAAAAATATATGTAAAATGTGAAAGTCTGTTGAGAGATAGTAAGTGAATGTAATAATAGTAAAAGCCAAGCAAACGATTAATGAAAGAATATGAACACGTGACGGCTCCTGGCCGGGGTCGTTACAATATCTTTGAAGCCTACACTTTTAGATAGGATAAAGAAAGCTCAGACAAATGATGTAGAGTGCAACAAGTACAAATTAAGCTTGGAGTCTACTGGTAAATTGGATTTCAACTATTCTGATGATAGAGTACCTTAAGTTTAGGAATATATGGTTTGTTTCTGCCATTATAGAACTTCGGAAAGAGATTCTTTCGGAGGCACATTCTTCCAGACTCTCCGTCCATCCTGGAAGTACAAAAATGTATAGAGACCTTAAACAACTCTATTGGTGGCCAAATATGAAAAGAAGTGTGGCAAAGTACGTAGGATTGTGTTTAGTTTGTCAACAAGTTAAAGCTGAACATCAGAGACCTGCAGGAATGCTACAACCCTTACTAGTTCCCAAATGGAAATGTGAGCAAATAACGATGGACTTTGTGGTGGGATTGCCTAGAACAACTAGGGGATATGATGTAATTTGGGTGATAGTTGACCGTCTAACCAAATCTGCCCATTTTCTACCCATAAAGATGACTTACTCGATGGATCAGCTCGTCGAGTTGTATGTGCATGAGGTTATTAGATCGCATGGAGTTCCTAGTACCATAGTTTCAGACCGAGATTCTAGATTTACATCTAAGTTTTGGAAGAGTTTGCACACTGCTATGGGTACGCAGCTCAACTTTAGCACAACTTTTCACCCTCAAACAGATGGACAATCCGAAAGAACCATCCAAACGTTAGAAGATATTCTTCGTGCATGCAGATTGGATTTTCAGGATTCTTGGAGTAAGTACTTGTCATTTGTGGAGTTTTCTTATAATAACAGTTTTCAGGGAACAATTGGAATGGATTCTTATAAGGCATTGTATGGACGAAGATGTAGATCTCCTCTGTACTGGGATGAAGTTGGAGAATCACGAATGATTGGTCCTGACATTGTGTAACAAACAGTTGAGAAGATTGCTCTCATCCGACAGAGAATCTTGACAGCTCAGAGTCGACAGAAAAGTTATGCTGACTGCAGACGTAGAGAATTGGAATTCGAAGTAGGTGATGAAGTTTTTCTTAAGGTATCACCATTCAAAGGAGTTGTGAGATTTGGGGAAAGAGGCAAGTTGAATCCCAGATTTATTGGACCTTTTCCAATCTTGAAAAGGATTGAGAAAACATCATATCAGTTAGAGTTATCAACCTCTATGGAAGGAATCTACAATGTGTTCCATGTTACTATGCTGAAGAAGTGTATGCGGGATCCAACTCAGACTGTGGAACAACAGAATCTTGAAGTCCATCCTACTATTACTTATGAGGAGAAACCAGTAATGATCCTAGACTATGCTGTGAAGGTGTTGCGCAACAAAGAAGTTCCATTGGTAAAAGTCTTATGGCATAACCAGAACATAGAGGAGACAACCTGGGAGCGCCAGCAGGATATGATGGACCAATATCCAGAATTATTCAGGTAACCAATTTTGAGGACAAAATTCGTTTAAGGAGGGTAGATTGTAACACCCGATTTTATTGAACAAATTTACTTAACCAATTTGTAGCAAACGTTTTATGGAATAAAATTGGGAGAATTAGTGATTAGGTTAATAAATTACTAAGTAATGGCATAATGGTAATTAGAGGATTATAGTGATAACCTATTTAAGGAAAGAGGTTTTATGATTAATACACCATAGCCGCCACTATTTTCCATACTTTCTCTCTCGGTATTCAGGTCAAGCTCAACAGAGCTCTCCAAGGAGATTCCCCCTCCGATTTTGCCCCAAACTAGGTAAGTCTACTTTGATTTCGAGTTACATTATAACTAGTGATTGTAGAGAGGATTATAGATGTGAGCTTTGGTGAATGCTGTAGGTGGGAGTTAGTTTTGGTCTTGTGGTGAATTGAGAATGCACCATGTATAGAGCTCCCAAATTAGATTCCTTATATTTCTGAATAGGTTAGAATGAGGTTTAATAAAAATCTAATTGATATTCTGTTTATGACTTAGGTGAGCAAAAACTTCCGAAGTAGTTCGAAACCGAGTATTTCCAGGAAGCCAGAGTATGTGTGTGCCTTCGGGCCTACATCACAAAATAGTAGGTTTATGCATGTTATGTATGTTTTCAGTTTGTCATGTATCATGTTTTAAAATTATACGAAAATGAATTTAAATGTATGATGGCATGGTGAGGATTGAACCGATTGAAACATATCAGTTATTAAGGGAACTAATCTGCTCCTTAATCAAGAGAGAGGATGTATGACTTTTGTAGGAGTGATCCAACTCCCAATTTCACAGGGGGGATTAGAGCAGAAATGAATGCATATGCAACTGAGATGTGAAAGTAGAATTTGTATGTCTAGGATTTATGTTTCAGCATTTCATTTCATTATTGCTTTACTTACTTAGCATTAGGCTAATAGATGAGTTTTGTGATGTAGGTGCTGAGGTTTCAACAGGTGAATTCTCTGAGTTTACTGATGAATAGGTGAAGTTGGAGGAGCACTTTTATGCCACGGTTTGATGCCCTGATGAGGCGGTTTAACTTCTGTCCGTATGTAAGATCTCAGTGGTTAAGTGTTTTGATGAAGTATCCTGAGGATTTTCATGACAGTAGTAGTTTGATGTTTTCTGTTTCTAACACTTCTGTGGTTCTTTCCTGACTATGGAATCATGATTTTTGTTTTAGTTGTAATTTGTTATTCTGAATTTTTAGGAAAATTTGTGGATTTATGTTGTTGAATGATTTCAGCAATGTGTACAAGTTCTTTAGCAGTCGGAGTTGTCCCTCATTTAGAGTGTTTTTGATCTATCGGTAGATGATGTCTATCGGTAGATGCTGTCTAACGGTAGAAGTCGAAAGTTTTGTCTATCGGTGGATGTAGTCCATCGGTGAATGTTGGAGTTTTGTCTATCGGTGGATGTTGGAGTTTTGTCTATCGGTAGATGTAGTCCATCGGTGGATGTAGAAGATTTGTCGTTTTGCGATCGGCAGATGTAAGTAGAAGAATTGTCGTTTTGTGATCGGCAGATGTGAGCGAATGATGCGTGAAAGTCAACGTGTCTTTCGGCTAACGCAAGCGGTGGATGTATGGAGCAGAAGATGCCTTTTGTTTATGCTTCTACCGCTGACACTGTTCAGTGGTAGATGTCGCTTGTAATCACTTCTTCCGCTGGCACTGTTTGGCGGTAGATGTGCTTTGAGTTTTCGTTTCTCTCATTCAACGTTCTAATATTTTGTCTATTCGTTTCATTTTTATAAAATGTCATTTTTACGAAAGTTTTCCGTTGTAAGATTTGAAGATTTAAAGATTTAAATTTTTTTCGTTGGGTGAAATTTTAAAAATTTCCTTAAGATTTCTTAGTCCCCTTCTATGTCATGAGTAGCGAACTGAGTTCAGAAAACTCGGGGTGTTACAATTTTGTTCAAACCACTCCAGAATCCGCTTAGAGCTCTATCAAAGTATAGTAGATAATATTAATTCTAGCGAAACACTATGCTGCAAATGTTGGGTGAAAAATCATCTTCGTAGCTAAATTTATAGAAGGACCAAGAGATATGCGGAAACGTTATATTGATGCAATGTCTCTTGTGCAAAGATTTGGAAAGCCAAATATCTTTATAACAATGACTTGCAATCCAAATAAGAGCTATTTCCTTTTAAAGAAGCCCAGAATATACCTAATTTAATAGCGCTTGTTTTCATAGTGAAATTAGAAGACTTGAATATCAAGTTATTTAAAGATAAAATATTTGGCCCTATAGTTGCACATGTATACGTCATAGAATTTCAAAAGAAAAGATTGTCGCATGCACACTTTTTGTTGATCTTAGAATATAATTTAAAAATTTTCTAACCATACTCATTTGATAACTATGTTTGTGCCTAATTATTTGAGCGCTCAAGGAATCCTCACTTATATGCTATGGTTCTCAAGCACATGATACATGGTTCTTGTGGTGTAGAAAATCCTTCAAATGTTTGTATGACTAAATAGGCAAATGTAAAAATAATTCTCTAAAATCCTTTTGTGTTGTTACTCAACATGGAAAGAATTCTTACCCTTGTTATCGTCGTCAAGCATACAATTAATTTGCAACATGCAGAGGTGTATTACTTGATAATCATTGGGTTATTACTTAGAATCTTTATCACCTTGCCTTGTTTGATTTTTAAATGTCAAAATTTGGTCAACCATTAAAGAGGTCAACTACTTGTACAAGTGCATATATAAAGAACATGATCGTATCTAGTGTTGGCAAACAAGCAGGCTGGCTTGCTAGTCCGCCTTCTCGACCCATTACTGTAGCGGGCCTGAGCTCGACTTGTTTTAATTTTTTTAATTCAATAATTTATATTTTTATTATAATTTATCAATTTAACTTCTTTAATAATGTAAATTTATTGTTTTTGGTCTTATTCTATCTCTTTAAGTTTATATAAATATTATTTTATTCACTATATTAATGTTTTTAATATAGTCAATACTCTCTTAAATTACTTTACCATCAATTATATTGTTTAAAAATTAAACAAATAAGCACAATACATGATAATCTCAATTTAATATTTATATTTCTCTTTCATAATTAGAAGTGTTAAACGAGCAAGTTGACTCGCCTACATGTCCATTTAGCTTGTCAATCATTTATTTTTTTCACCAAAAATTCTTTTAATTTATTAATCTCTTTGAAATTACTGGAAACATTTATTTATGCTCAGCTCGTTATGCACATTGAGATGACTCGGCTCTACTTTGCTTGTTAGGCTCGTGGCTCGCGAGTCGGCCCGGATTGAATATATTTTTGAGTAAGCTCGTTAGATTTGGCTCGTTAGGCTCGGCAGACTCGGTTGGCTCATTTGTCATCTCTAATCGTATCACATTTCAAATCAATGGTAGTGATGCAAGATCCTCAAATAATGAAATTCAAGACTATAAAACAACTCGTTGAATTTTCCCACTAGTAACAATGTGATGTATTTATGAATTTTCTTTAAATGAATTTCTCATTCTGTCTATATTCTCCAACTGCACTTTGAGCATCAATAGCTTATCACTTTTGAAGAGTCTTCTTCTCTTCAAAATATAGTAGCATACAATTTATTCTTGAAGAGTAAGCTTACAATGTATTTATGCATCAATTGTGTTGATCCATTCACAATAAGCATATTATACAAACTATTTACAAAGTATAATACATGGATTAAGCGTGATAAAATGTGGGAACTCAGAAAGATAGGAAAATCTATTGGAAGAATTATTTATGTTAGTCCTGTAGAAGAAGAACATTATTATCTGTGTTTACTTTTAAATCATATCAGAGGTTCAACTTTTTTTTGAGTGTTTATAAAATGTTCGTGGAATGTTAGTCAACACATTTCATGAATCAGCTCTGTAGCATGACTTATTACAATATGATAATTACCCAACTTCTTTTATAGAAGAAGCAATGACAATCCAAATGTCTTGTATTTTAAGGAGATTATTTGCTACACTTCTCGTTTATTGCTAGCCAAATAACTCAAGCAATTTGTGGAATGCTTACAAAGAACAGTTATCAAAAAATTACAAATCTTCTAATGTACCTTCAAATGTGATCACATCCAGAGTTTTGTCTCATATTAATAGTATTCTTCAAAGCATAGGAAAGTTACTAAATGATTATCATCTTGTACCTTCGGCATCTAACGATGACTTCTCGTACGAAGACAATCGTGAAATAAATGAAAAAATGCAAGTGTAAGTGGATGAAGTTAATCTTGCTTGAATATCATTGCTAAATGATGCTAAAAAATGCATATGACTTGATTTTACAAAAATACTATGTAATGATTATAGGGCGCTACTTGCGAAGGTTCGATAAAAAAACCTTATAGCATTGAGAACTGCTTAATCAGGGGTAGCTGCATCAATTCTACCAATTGGTCAAACAACACATTCTCAATTCAAAATACCCCTTGAAATTGATGGATCGACAACATGCTCTGTTGGCAAACAATCTAATTTTTTCCAATAATTGCAGTTAGATAGACTTATAATTTTGGATGAATCTCCAATGTGTTGAAAAATAAACATTTGAAGCTGTTAACAACATGCTCCAAAATTTTACTGGAAACAAAAATTTATTTGGTGCTAAGACAATGGTGTTAGGATGGGATTTTCAAAAAATTTCTCCCATAATTTCAAAAAGTACAAGGAATGCAATTATCCGTGCTTGTTTAGCTCGATCATTTTTGTAGGACAAGTTTACCAAGTTTGCATTGATAGCAAACATGCTTGCCTATGCAGACCTTGAATTTGCAAAATTGTTTATCTGCAATGGTAATGAAACATAATCTTGAGACAAAAATAACAATATCCTCCTACCTCATGATATTACCATTCCTTATATTGATTATTTTAGCTTATTATCTACATTGTTAGATATTATTTTTCCTCATTTCAATTATTTTGCAGAATACTTAAGTGAATCAGTACACAAAGGAATCTTAATGCCAAAAAATGAAAATGTTGACATGTTAACAATATTTTCATTGAGAGTTTTTATGGGAAACTTATCACCATTATAGGTTTGATAGTGTCTTGGAGTCAATAAGTGAAAATGCTAACCAAGATTTTATCTATACCTTAACACTCTCTGGATTTCCTGATCGTGAATTACTTTAAAACAAAATTTCCCAGTCATGTTGCTTCACAATATCAACCCGCCATGAGAAATTTGTAATGGCACGCGACTCATACACCGACATTTTCAAAAAAAATTTATCGATACAAAAAAATGTACATGAGATTACAATGGCAAACATGTTTTCTTGCCTCGTATACTGTTTCTTCTGCTTGAAAATGAAAAGAATGTTTATCTCTTCAAACACTCAATTTCCTATACGCCTTTATTTTTTTATGACAATAAAAATAAGGCGCAAGGTCAAACAATGAATTTCATTGGCATTTATCTTCAAGAACTTGTTTTCTCTCATGGACAGCTATATGTTACTCTATCACAGGCAAAAAATTTATCATCCATCCGAGTGCTTATTAGGTCTCCAAACATGCGGATAAATCTATGAAATTTGGGGAAAATATCATCTACAAAGAAATCTTGAATGAAATCAGCAGCGAATCTCATACTATTGCATGACTTATTTGCTCTTCTTAATGTATTTGCAATGTTTATAGATTTATAGGTACCTATTCTTTTTTCTTTTGAATCCAATTACATCTTCCACAAACTCAAAGACTAATAGCTTTTTCTTATTGCACAGGAGCTCTATAGCCGAAAGGTGTCTAGGCTAGGATTAGGGGTGAGCATGGTCCGGTTTGGTTTGGGTTTTTGAGAGAATAGGACGGACCAATAAATTTTGATTTTCAAAATTTAGCACCAATAAGCCAAAAAAAATATTCTAGGACCAAACAAGAACGAGACTGAAAATGTGGTCTCAGTTCTGGTCATTCCCAAGAAATAAAAAAAAAATTAATCAAAAAAGTGAGGAAGTCAAAAAAACGCAAACAAGACCTAATTTTTTCATTAGTCAGACAAAAACCCAACAGCCATAAAACGACCAAAGAAATTACCTTTCACACTTTCAAAAAACATAATCACAGTGCCAAACAACATAAGTTTTGTAGAAAAAAAGTCTTTGTGAGAACTCTGAGACTGAAAAGCAAAGGAATGGCTCAAACTTCGGCTTTAGATCCAAAAAAAATTCAATGATTTTAAAGCTCAATCTTACAGACTTCTATTGTGGACTACGTCAAACCAGAAAATAGAAACTTCAAACAAAATTTATCAAGCAGAAATCAACTAAATCATAACTATTCCTTGCACAAATTTGTCACAAAAGTTCAAAAAACTTTTAAACTTAAGCAAAGTTCCAACATCTCGATTTAATTCCAAAAACAAAAGACAAAAGGGCAAGAAAAGAAAAAAGAAAACCGATAAACAACAAATACAGAGAGCAAAGAAAGAAAAATTGAAACAAAAAATCAAACCGAAGCTGGAGACTGCGAGAGACAACGAGGACGACTGGGCGAGGGACGGCGAGACACGAGAGACGGCGAGGGAAACTGGGTGAGAGATGGCTGTAACGCCCGGTTCCGTTGAATCAAAATTATTCTATCAACTTATGATGTGCATTTAGGGATGAAATTGGGAGAAACTAGTGATTCGGTTAATGAGTGACTAAATAAGGGTAGAACTGTAATTTGAAATTTAGTAGTGGATAACGTATTTAAGGAAGGGTTTTGTGGAATTTAGCCGCCACTGTTTCTCATTTCCTCTTTTGGTATTCAGCTCAAGCGCAGCAGAGCTCTACAGGCAGTTTTCTCTCTGATTTTCATTCCCCAATCTAGGTGAGTTTTCCTTCGTTTTTCTTGAGTTTTAGTGACTAGATAGCAGGGAGAGTGCAGTGTGTGTGTTTTGAGGACGCTGTGAATGAGAATAGGTTCAGGTTTTTATGATAAACTGGGAATGCACGATTATTAGAGCTCTAAGTTAGCTACCTTAGGTTTCCGAATGGTTTAGAATGAGGTATAGTGAAGATTCAATTAATGCTCTATTTATGATTTTAGGTGAGCAAACTCCTGAAGTAGCTTACAACCAAACAATCCCTAGGAGACCAGGTAAGTGTAGTACACGTGTGCCTTCGGGCCTACATAACAAAACAGTAGGATTATGTATGTTTGAATTTGTCTGTATGTCATGAATCATATTTTGAAAGAATACGAAAATGAATTTACATGTATGGGTATGGTAAGAAATGAACAGATTGCAACAGATAAACTATTAAGGGAACTAATCTGCCCCTTAACTTATGAAGAGGATGTATGACTTTGAAAAAATTGATCCGCTTCTCAATGGAATTTAGGATCAGATCAGCTGTTAAGGGAACTAATCCGCCCCTTAATTTATGAAGAGGATGCATGACTTTGGGAAAAATGATCCAACTCCTAATGGAACTGAGGGATCAGATCAGAGAAAGAACGTGAACGCAACTGAGATGTGAAAGTAGAAACTACATGACTAGGATTTATGCTTCAGCATATCATTTCATTATTGCTTTACTTACTTAGCATTAGGCTAATAGATGAGTTTTGTGATGTAGGTGAAGAAGCCTCAGAAGGTGTGTTCTCTGAGCATATAGAGGACTAGGCTGGTTGGGGAAGCACATCAATGCCACGATTTGGTGATCTGATGAGACAGTTTAACTATTGTAAATTTATGAAGTTTCAGTGGTTAAGTGACTTGTGGAAGTATGCAGAGAGTTGTAATAACATTAATAGTTCTAATGTTTTTAACAACTTTATGGTTTTCCTGGTCTGAGCATGAAAAATATGATTTGGTTTAGAGGTAGTTGCTTTGCTGGATATTTTTAGAAAGTTGTGGACTTATGTTGTTTTGAAACGATTTTTTTAGTAAAATGCTCAAGCTCTTTTGGTAGTCGGGGTTTTCTTTGTTTAGAGTGAAAATGGTATGTTATGCTGTTATGTTGAGTGTTTTTTCTATCGGTGGATGTTGAGTGTTTTGTCTATCGGTGGATATAGTCCACCGGTGGATGTTGAGTGTTTGTCTATCGGTGGATGTAGTCCACCAGTGGATGTTGAGTGTTTGTCTATCGGTGGATATGAGAGTAGGAGTGAGTATTAGATTTTTGTCGTTTGTGACCCGTGGATGTGAGTGTAGGAGTGAGTATTAGATTTTGTCGTTTGTGATCGGTTGATGTGAGCGAAGGAGTGAGTATTAGATTTTTGTCGTTTGTGACCAGTGGATGTGAGCGTAGGAGTGAGTATTAGATTTTTTTGTCGTTTTGTGACCGGTGGATGTGAACGTAGGAGTGAGTATTAGATTTTTGTCGTTTTGTGATCAGTGGACGCTGAAGGTTACTGTCGTTCGAATGATTCGATCGATGGACATGAGCGGTGGCTATGAGTAGTTGACATGTCGTGCGACTGACACTGTTTAGCGGTGGATGCCTTCTATTTCCACCTCTACCACTGAGACTATTTTATTTCTGCTTCTGCCGCTGACACTGTTTAGCGGTGGATGCCTTTTTGTTTCTATTTCTATCGCTGGAACTGTTCAGCGGTGGACATGTTCTATTTTGTTTTATCTTCTTTCAACCAATTGTCTTTAACATTTTAATTAAATTAATAAATGTTGTTTTACACAAATGAATTTTCGCTGCAAGTTTTAACATTTATAAAGGTCAAACTTTGACCGTTGAGTGAAAAGTTGAAATTTTCTCAGAATGTCATAGTATGGTTCAATATTATGAGTAGCGAACTGAGTTTATATAATTCGGAGCGTTACACTATGGTATCAGAGACATTCAGTTAAACCGTTCAAAAGATTACTCATCAGTGCTAATCATTGCATGGAAGTACTTCAACAACTGTAAGTGTTTATGTTAACCTTAGCTATTAGATATTTATGAGAGCAATTAACCTTGTCCAGGAATATAGCAAAATGGCTAGACGACCAGGAAGACCAAGGGTACCGAGAGAAATACCAAATTTGAGAAGTGACGAGGACCCTAGTGTAATTAGGTAGCTGACAGACTTGGTGTGCCAACAGATAGATTTGGTTCGTCAACAATCCGATCAGTTGGGAGTACAAGGAATTGCCAACTCGAGTTCTAGCAGTGAGCATTCAAGAGACCGATTTCGGAGGCTACAGCCGCCCACATTTGATGGAAAGTTGTCCAATCCGATTATTGCTGAGGAATGGCTTAGGAAAATCGAGAGCATGTTCAGATGTGCCAACGTCGGAGAAGGAGACAAAGTCACTCTGGCAACGTTTCATTTGGCTGGGGATGCTAAATTTTGGTGGGAAACCATAGAGACCACCACTGATGTTCTGGCTATGTCATGGTCACAGTTCAAGGAGATTTTCTATGAGAAATATTTTAACAGCACAGTCCAGACTGCAAAGAAAGTAGAAGTTTTTGGACTTGAAGCAGACAGGGTCTGTGGCTGAGTACAGTAGGCAATTCGAGTCCCTGTCCAGGTTTGCTGGACATTTTGTTCACAAGAATGAGGATATGGTGTTTCAGTTTGTGCATGGACTGAAGCCAGAAATTTATAGAGGAGTAAAATTTTGTGGTATTAAGGGTTTGTCCTTCAGTGAAGTTAGTGTCCATTGTGTTAGAGGTGGAAGAAGTAGAGATGAAATGTGCTGGGCCAAAGAAAGGCCCACGAAATTTTATCCAGCCACACCCGCAGAGAGGAATGAAGAGGCCAAGTGAATGCCAGAATAACCAGGGAACAGGAAATAAGGTGCAAGACGCCTGGAAGTTTTCCCAGTGCCCGAAGTGTTTGAAAGGTCATCTGGGCGAGTGCAGGTTTGGGACGGGAAAGTGTTTCAACTGTGAGGAAGTTGGACACACATACAGGGATTGCCCGAATCCCAAAATTACCCGATGCTTCAACTGTAACAAAGTCGGCCATATTAACAGAGACTGTTCAGCTCTGAAGAGTGGCCCTGCTAAAATTAAGCCGAGGATATTCTCCATCTTGGAGTCGGGCGATGAAGAACAACCTGCCGTAGTGTCAGGTACCATTTTGATCAACTCTATACATGCTTTTACTTTAATAGATTCTGGTGCAACACACTCGTTTATAGCGTATGCGTTTGCTGTCAAGTTAGATGTACAGTTTACCCCTACTGAGCACGTATTTAACGTCGCGTTACCTTCTGGTGAGCGCATGCACTCTAACCAAGTGATGTTTGATAGTGTCGTGTTGGTAGGAAACAAGAATTTACCTGCTGATCTCTTTATTATGGATATAATGAGATTTGATGTAATCTTAGGAATGGATTGGTTGTTCAAGCATTATGCCACAATTGATTGTAGGACTGGGGTAGTTAGTTTTCAACCCCCTGGTGGTTTGAAGCATACCTTTCAAGCCTCGAAGAAGAGTAAGAGAATGTCTTTTATGACTTCTATCAACGCTAGACCCTCTTCATCCAGAGAGTATTTATGCTTTCTGGCTAGCGTTATAGACACACAATTTGTAGGAAAAGCAAGTCCTCAAAATGTCTTAGTTGTCCAGAACTTTCCAGAAGTATTTGTAGATGACCTTCCTTGCTTGCCGTCAGATAGGGACATTGAGTTTGTTGTAGATGTTTACCCAGGTGCTAAGCCTGTATATAAGAATCCCTATAGGTTAGCACCTACGGAGCTTAAGGAATTGAAGAAATAGTTTGAGGAACTATTGGATAAAGGATTTATACGCCCAAGCTTTTCACCGTGGGGTGCACCAGTTCTTTTTGTTAAGAAGAAGGATGGATCAATGCGTATGTGCGTTGATTATCGGGAATTGAATAAGTTAACTATCAAGAACAAGTATCCATTGCCAAGGCATTGATGATTTATTCGACCAGCTTAAGGGTGCACGTGTTTTCTCTAAAATTGACCTAAGGTCTTGTTATTACCAAATGAAAGTCAAATCAGAAGATATTTCTAAGACTACCTTTCGCACAAGGTATGGACATTTTGAGTTTTTGGTTATGTCTTTTGGACTGACAAATGCACCAGCAGTATTCATGGATCTTATGAATAGGGTGTTTCATGAGTATCTGGATAAGTTTGTCATAGTATTTATTGATGATATACTAATCTATTCACGTACTAAGGAGGAGCATACAAGACATTTGAACTTGGTATTGGGAGTACTAAGGCAACATCAACTTTATGCTAAGTTTTCCAAGTGTGAGTTTTGGTTGGACAGAGTTCACTTTCTTGGTCATGTGATCTCGGGTGATGGAATATCTGTCGATCCAGCTAAGATTGAAGCAGTTAAGGAATGGCCCCAACCGAAGAATGCCACTGATATTCGGAGTTTCCTTGGATTAGCAGGATATTATAGAAATTTATTGAAGGATTCTCGAAGATTGCAACACCCCTCACTCGGTTAACTAGGAAAAACATTAAGTATGCCTGGACAGAGGAATGTGAGAATAGTTTTCAGACTTTGAAACAAAAGTTGACCAATGCTCCAGTATTAACACTCCCTGTTGAAAATGGAAAGTTCAGCATTTATTGTGACGCTTCCAAGGTTGGACTGTAACGCCCCCGAACCCACCCTGGCTCGGAGCGCTACTTTGCTAGCCAATCTCACGTTAAAATCTAATTTAAAATAAGACTAGACTCGCTAATGCCCCTTAATCCTAATCTCTAAGCACCACGGCGTTCTTCCCGAAAATTTCGGCAAAGTAACGTCTGAAAATGGCGCCTCCAAAATGCTAAATACCTGCACACAATTCAATTCCCAACCAGTCCAGAATACTCTTACATCCAACATACGAAATCTCTAAAATACCAGTATCCCTAAGTGAAGAAAATCCGCAGTATAGGGCGACACGTCACCCTTAACTTAACTATATACAACAACCATACACCTAGCTATACCATAACTGTTACAAACCTTAACCAAACAGAGTTATACACATGCACATCATTTCCTCCAACAGACATTTAAAATACTACCAAACTACAAATCCCACATCTTCCGAAGACCATGGTCGAGACGCCCCGACAGATGCCCGCACCGGCACGCCCCATGCACCACCAACTGCTGCCACGTCCTGGCTCACTCGCTTAGCTCACCTGTAACCGCGTCGTTACCTACACCACAGAACACACACGCACACGTAAGCTTACGCTTAGCAAGTAGGGATAACAAATATAAACAAGCACAATGCACACGCAACACTGAACAAAACAACCAAACAACACAACACCACAATGCAACTCGACTAGATAGAATACAAGCTACACACAACACTGAACAAAACCACCAAACAACACAACACCACAATGCAACTCGACTACTCAACTCATAGTTGCCCGCACCCCAAAGGTGCCTTACACATTGCCCGCACCGAAGTGCCTTACACAACGACAAACTCACAACGACAGACACACAACGACAAACACAACGAACATTGCCCGCACCGAAGTGCCTTAGTTGCCCGCCCGAAGGGCCTTAGTTGCCCGCCCCGAAGGGCCCTAGCCTTAGTTGCCCGCACCGAAGTGCCTTAGTTGCCCGCACCGAAGTGCCTTAGTTGCCCGCCCCGAAGGGCCTTAGTTGCCCGCCCCGAAGGGCCTTAGTTGCCCGCACCGAAGTGCCTTAGTTGCCCGCACCGAAGTGCCTTAGTTGCCCGCACCGAAGTGCCTTAGTTGCCCGCACCGAAGTGCCTTAGTTGCCCGCACCGAAGTGCCTTAGTTGCCCGCACCGAAGTGCCTTAGTTGCCCGCACCGAAGTGCCTTAGTTGCCCGCACCGAAGTGCCTTAGTTGCCCGCACCGAAGTGCCTTAGTTGCCCGCACCGAAGTGCCTTAGTTGCCCGCCCCGAAGGGCCTTAGTTGCCCGCACCGAAGTGCCTTAGTTGCCCGCCCCGAAGGGCCTTAGTTGCCCGCACCGAAGTGCCTTAGTTGCCCGCACCGAAGTGCCTTAGTTGCCCGCACCGAAGTGCCTTAGTTGCCCGCCCCGAAGGGCCTTAGTTGCCCGCACCGCAACCCACACGACAACCAACTAATGCAACCCGCACGACAACCAACGACCAATATTCAAATCCCAACAACAACCAAGAATTTTGTTGCCACACGACTTAATACCAAACAAAACAACTAACCAAGTAATACAAAGCAAAAATACTAACTCACAATTCAAACAAAGTAAAGCGGCCAACTCACCAGTTAAACAAAACAAAGCAGCCAATAACCAGACTAGAACAAAGTAAAGCAATCAACCATCAACAATGCTTGACCAACAAAGAAGACAACAAAACATCAACAACAAGAACCAACAAGGCTTAACAAACAAAGAAGACAATCAAACATCAAACAACAAAATAAATCCTACCGTTCCGTGGTGTAGGCCCGAAGGCAAAACAAACGTCCCTCTACTTACCTGACTGCTCGGCTTTACGGTGCTCACCTCTAAAGATCAATTCACTCGTCCGATAACCTATCAATTATAGAAATCACTTGCAATTCAATCATAAATTTTCTAAACTAAAACTAACATCCTCAAAACTCCTTTCTCTCACCAAAACACAAAACCCGATTTTATGTAAATTTTACCGTCCAACTTCAACTCCATTAAAATTAAGCCTACATTCACAAATTACTCTCAAATACTATTTTTTAGCCTAATCCAACTAAAATCTAACTAAATGGGCCACCAATTGGGTTCGGTAAAAACCGACCCGACACTTCAAACGTGCGTAACTTTTGCGTCGGATATCGGAATTCGAACAATTCCAGCGGCCACGTACTCCTCTAATAACCTATTTTAACCTGCCAAAAGGAAATTTCAAAACAAATAACCTAGCTAGGACAAAATGGCAAAAACCCGAATCTGCCCCTAACCGTAAAATTTCCCCATTTTGGTTTTTCATCAATTTTCACTCAATTGCTCACCAATCAACCATATTTAGTCTCAATTAACATAATCTAACCAAAAACCCCGAGAATACACAGCAAAACCGAAATGCCCTAAATCGAGCTTGCTGAATTTCGCCCAAATTGGGCTCCTCACGGCCAGACGATTATTGCCAGCCCACTACCCGACAATCTCAGGCCAAAATCGCCCGAAAACGGCTGGTGATCGGAGCTCAATCGAGCTCGTCACTCACGGCTTCGAACAGAGAGGAAAACAGGGGAAAAACTCATGCATACCAGTCGGTGCGCGCGCGGAGACGGCTGGAACCTCCTCGCCGGAGTCGTCTGGCCGGAGAGCGTCGAATCGCCGGCGGTGATCGACTCGCCGAACGCCGCCCCGCGTTTCCCCCTCTCCCCTGCCTCCTCTCGGCGTCGGGCCCGAGCAACAGAATGGCGAATGCCATTCTGTTGTTTTTATTTTATTTTAAATAATAATAATAATAATAATAATAATAATAACTAAATAATAACTATTTCATTAATTTAAACTAGCTAATTACCGTTTTGCCCTCCCAAAAATTCACCTAAATCCTGTCATTAAATTATAAATTTCCGTAAATTGACCCTCACCCTGTTCCCAGCTTAAGTTCTCCATTTAGAATATCCGAACACCAATTAATTAATCAATTAGTTTAACCAAATTTATTCATTTTTCTTTAAATTAATTAAAACAACTATTTATTAAACAATTACCTAATCATTTTATTTTCTCTCAAATTCCTCTTCGCGTTGTAAGAATTTCCCGGGTGTCACATGGACTCGGTTGTGTCTTGATGCAAGATGGAAAAGTAATAGCTTATGCTTCTAGACAGTTGAAGACACACGAGAAGAATTACCGTACACACGACTTAGAATTAGCTGCAGTGGTTTTTGCACTAAAGATTTAGAGGCATTACTTGTATGGACAGTCTTGTGAGATATTTTCGGACCATAAAAGTCTGAAGTATATTTTCACATAGAAAGAATTAAATATGAGGCAACGTAGATGGTTGGAGTTTGTCAAGGATTATGATTTTGAGATCAAATACAACCCCGGCAAAGCGAATGTTGTGGCTGATGCATTGAGTAGAGTGACAACTTCAGCCTCAGCCTTGGTTCTTGACATGCCGTTAGCCTTATCGTCTGAATTCCAAAGATTTAACTTAGAGGCTGTGTCCAGTGTGTCAACTATGCTTTCAGCCATATCTTTGAAGCCTACATTGTTGGATAGGATAAAGGAAGCTCAGACAAATTATGCGGAGTGCAGCAAGTACAAATCCAGCATAGAGTCTGCTGGTAAATCAGATTTCAACTGTTCTGATGATGGAGTCCTTAAGTTTAGGAATAGATGGTTTGTTCTTGCCAATATAGAACTTCGGAATGAGATTATTTTGAAGGCACATTCTTCTAGACTCTCCGTCCATCCTGAAAGTACGAAAATGTATAGAGACCTTAAACAACACTATTGGTGGCCAAATATGAAAAGAAGTGTGGCAGAGTACGTAGGATTGTGTTTAGTCTGTCAATAAGTTAAAGCTGAAGATCAGAGGCCTGCAGGAGCATTACAACCATTACCAGTTCCCGAATGGAAATGGGAGCAAATATCGATGGACTTTGTTGTGGGATTGCCTAGGACAGCAAAGGGACATGATGCAATCTGGGTAATAGTTGATCGATTAACCAAATCTGCCCACTTTCTGCCTATGAGGATGACATACTCGATGGATCAGCTTGATGAGTTGTATGTGCAAGAGATTGTTAGATTGCATGGAGTTCCAAGCACTATAGTTTCAGACCGAGACTCTAGGTTTACATCTAAGTTATGGAAGAGTTTACACTGAGGCTATGGGTACGCAGCTTAATTTTAGTACAGCTTTTCACCCTCAAAAGAATGGACAATCCAAGAGAACTATTCAGACCTTAGAAGACATGCTTCGTGCATGCATATTATATTTTCAAGGATCTTGGAGTAAATATTTATCATTAGGTGGAGTTTTCTTATAATAACAGTTTTCAGGCAACTATTGGTATGACACCGTTTGAAGCATTGTATGGACAAAAATGCAGATCTCCTTTGTATTGGGATTAAGTTGATGAAGCACGGTTGCTTGGTCCTGACATTGTGCAACAAACAGTTGAGAAGATTTCTCTCATCCGACAGAGAATCTTGACAGCTCAGAGCCGATAAAAAAGTTATGCTGACTGTAGACAGTAGACAATTGGAATTCGAACTAGGTGATGAAGTTTTTCTTAAGGTATCACCATTCAAAGGAGTTATGAGATTTGGAAGGAGAAGCAAGTTGAATCCCATATTTATTGGACCTTTTCTAATCTTGAAGAGAATTGGGAAAACAGCATATCAGTTAGAGTTATCAGCCTCTATGGAAGGGATTCTGTAATACCCGGCTATACGGAATGTTATTATTTTAATGTAAATGGTATTTTTGTAACTATGTCAAATCAAGTTAGTTTTGTAAAAAGAAAGCATTATTATGATCCTAATGATTTATAAAGATTTTAAGAAAATTTTGGAAATTTTAGGAATTTAATGCTAATTTTACGAGAATTACGTTTCTCGTAATATAAAGGATACTTTGGGTAAAAATAGTAAACGAGATCTGTTTTGCGAACGGACAGTTTTAATGGAACCCTAATAATGAGATGGGCTTATTGGTGAAATAACAGAATTTGGAGAAACCAAATCGTTAGTTAATTAACGAAACGATGGATGAAACAAATAGAAAATCAAAGGAAGGACGAAACGGTAATTTACAAAGTCAAATTTAAATAAAAACAAAATCCTTCTCCTTCTTCTCCAGGTACTTCACGCATTCAGTTTCCTCTCCCTCCTCTCGCGACATTTCCTTCTCCTCACGACGTTTCTCATTCTGGCGACCGTTCTTCCCTCCGATCGTCTTGATTCTTCGTGTTTTCTCCTCCAATCGCAACCCTAGGTATGATTCTAAAGTTTTAGGAAGGTTTATTTCAGGTTTTTACGGAGTGAAAATGATTAAGGTTTCGTTTAGGGTTTGTGAAAAATGTGATTTAAGGTTAGAAATCGATAGGTTTATCGAAATTATGGATATAATGGACGTATTGAACGTTATTGGACGAAATTAGATTGAATCGTGAGAAATGTTAAAATTAGAGAATTTTCGAGTTTTAGGGAAACTTAATATTGGTGGTTTTTGAACTATCGAGCATAGATTGTTGTTTAAATGCCTTGATTAGTTAAATTAGAGTTTTAGGAATTTCCTTAGTTAGAGATTTTGTTAGTTTGGACATTAAATTGTTTAAGCTCGTTTTAATGATAATTTGGTGAAATTGCTTAGGTAAACAACGCTCGTGGACGGAGCTTGAGCTGCAACGGACACGAGGTAAGTTCTCGTAACTTACTCTGGCCGATTGGCCTACACCGTACGTCGAAGTCGTCTCGAGGAACCTTGAGGATTTGTTTTTTTAAATCATTTTTGTTTGGGTAGTTAGGACTAGTTGTTTTTATATGTTGTTTGTTTATCGTCTTGATGGTACATATGTGTTTGTGTTATCGTCTTGATGGTACACATGTGATTGTTTACTTTATGTTATATTGAACTGTTCACGCATCATGGTTTTAAAACGTCATGAAAATGAATTTACACACAGATTTTATGAAAAGAACATGTTTGTAAAGGCAAGTAAAGTATCATAGTAAACAACCATGACATGGGGTTATCGGGGATGAGGTTCAGACCTGGCGTTCCATGGTGAGCGGGTTTCTCCCCCTTCAGATGGTGTGGGCTGTCTAACCGCTGGACGTGCCCTATCCATCTGTCGAGCGTTTCCGATAACCATAGACTGACACGTACTGATATATGAACTTACATGGACTGTTTTCATAGCATTGAGCATGCATGATCATGTATAGGCATTTACGTAGAGCTTACTAAGATTTTTATCTCATAGTGTGTCTGTATGGTGTAGGTGACCTCGACATAGGTGAGGATGAGATACCTCCACCTAGGGAGTGATCCAGTTGACGGAGGATGGCTTGCGGTGGTGTGTTGCGCAGTCGATGCTTGACCTGACCCGTGGGGATGTATGTACGTGTTTTGAGGGTATCGGGGAGTTTTGGGATGATGGTAGATTAGAAAAAGTAATTGTACAGTTAGAACATTTTAGGATGTCTGAGAACTGGTAGTTGATAGGTTTATGTTTACATGTTTTAAACGTTTTGAAAACCTATTTTATAAACTGCTTGGACATTTCAAAACAGGAGGAATGGTATAGTTTTAAATATATCCATGCGGTTTGTTTTTAGGAAAACTAGTTTAAAAAATTGGAGTTGAAGTGTTGAAGAAAATGTAATTTATGAAGTGTGATGTGCAGGGTTGACGAATGAAATGAAGAGTTTTGCTCTCTGGAATTTCGGATTCCAGAGAGCATTGTATGATAATTTATAGAGAAAGAAGATGTGGAGTTAGGCGATTGGGCGCGGGTGTGAGGGGCGATATCGCCCCTCCCTGTTGCCAATGTAGCGATAGATCGCTGGCGCGATTGATGGCTGCAGCGATCGATCGTTGTTGAGGCTAACAATCGATCGCTGTTGAGGCTTATAGCCTCAGCGATGGATCGCTGCTAGCCTCAGCGATCGATCGCTCTCTTCTTTCTCGGCAGAATGACAATTCTAGCCCTCCCTTTTGTTTAATTATAAATTGTTTTAATTATAGTTTTAAATAATAGTTTTAATTGTTTTAAATGTTTTATTCAATTGATTTTAAATTGTTTCAAACTGTTTTCTGCATAAACGCTAAGTAGAAAAAGAAAATGAAAAATATGTACGGGAAATTAGGTACAGTATTAGGGTCGTCACAGATTCACAATGTGTTCCATGTCTCTATGCTGAAGAAGTGCTTGAGGGATCCATCTCAAGTGGTTGAACAGCAGAGTATTGAAGTTCATCCCACTCTTACTTATGAGGAGAAACCAGTAAGGATCCTAGATTATGCTGTGAAGGTGTTGCGCAACAAAGAAGTCCCACTAGTGAAAGTCTTATGGCATAACCAGAACATTGAGGAGACAACTTGGGAGCGTCAGCAGGACATGATGAACCAGTATTCAGAATTATTCAGGTATTGAATTTTGAGGACAAAATTCTTTTAAGGAGGGTAGAATGTAACACCCAGTTCCGTTGAATCAAAATTATTCTATCAACTTATGATGTGCATTTAGGGATGAAATTGGGAGAAACTAGTGATTAGGTTAATGAGTGACTAAATAAGGGTAGAACTGTAATTTGAAAATTTAGTAGTGGATAACGTATTTAAGAAATGGTTTTGTGGAGTTTAGCCGCCACTATTTCTCATTTCCTCTTTCGGTATTCAGCTCAAGCTCAGCAGAGCTCTCCAGGCATTTTTCTCTCCGATTTCCATTCCCCAATCTAGGTGAGTTTTCCTTCGTTTTCCTTGAGTTTTAGTGACTAGATAGTAGGGAGAGTCCAGTGTGTGTGTTTTGGGGACGCTGTGAATGAGAATAGGTTCAGGTTTTTATGATAAATCGGGAATGCACGATTATTAGAGCTCCAAGTTAGCTACCTTAGGTTTCCGAATGGTTTAGAATGAGGTATAGTGAAGATTGAATTAATGCTCTATTTATGATTTTAGGTGAGCAAACTCCCGAAGTAGCTTACAACCAAACAATCCCTAGGAGACCAGGTAAGTGGAGTATGCGTGTACTTCCGGGCCTACATCACAAAACAGTAGGATTATGTATGTTTGAATTTGTCTGTATGTCATGCATCATATTTTGAAAGAATACGAAAATGAATTTACATGTATGGGTATGGTAAGAAATGAACAGATTGCAACAGATAAACTATTAAGGGAACTAATCTGCCCCTTAACTTATGAAGAGGATGTATGACTTTGGAAAAATTGATCTGCTTTCCAATGGGATTTAGGATCAGATCAGCTGTTAATGGAATTAATCCGCCCCTTAATTTATGAAGAGGATGTATGACTTTGTGAAAAATGATCCAACTCCCAATGGAACCGAGGGATCAGATCAGAGAAAGAACGTGAACGCAACTGAGATGTGAAAGTAGAAGCTGCATGACTAGGATTTATGCTTCAGCATATCATTTCATTATTGCTTTACTTACTTAGCATTAGGCTAATAGATGAGTTTTGTGATGTAGGTGAAGAAGCCTCAGAAGGTGTGTTCTCTGAGCATGTTGAGGACTAGGCTGGTTGGGGAAGCACATCAATGCCACGGTTTGGTGATCTGATGAGGCAATTTAACTATTGTCTATTTATGAAGTTTCAGTGGTTAAGTGACTTGTGGAAGTATGCAGAGAGCTCTAATAATATTAATAGTTCTCATGTTTTTAACAACTTTATGGTTTTCTTGTTCTGAGCATGAAAAACATGATTTTGTTTAGAGGTAGTTGCTTTGCTGGATATTTTTAGAAAGTTGTGGACTTATGTTGTTTTGAACGATTTTTTTAGTAAAATGTTCAAGCTCTCTTGGTAGTCAGAGTTTTCTTTGTTTAGATTGAAAATGGTTGTTATGCTGTTATGTTGAGTGTTTTGTCTATCGGTGGATGTAGTCCACCAGTGGATGTTGAATGTTTTGTCTATCGGTAGATGTAGTCCACCGGTGGATGTTGAGTGTTTGTCTACCGGTGGATGTTGAGTGTTTGTCTATCGGTGGATATGAGCGTAAAAGTGAGTATTAGATTTTTGTCGTTTTGACCGGTGGATGTAAGCGTAGGAGTGAGTATTAGATTTTTGTCGTTTGTGACCGGTGGATGTAAGCGTAGGAGTGAGTATTAGATTTTTGTCGTTTGTGATCGGTGGATGTGAGCGAAGGAGTGAGTATTAGATTTTTGTCGTTTGTTACCGGTGGATGTGAGCGTAGGAGTGAGTATTAGATTTTTTTGTCGTTTTGTGACCGGTGGATGTGAGCGTAAGAGTGAGTATTAGATTTTTGTCGTTTTGTGATCGGTGGACACTGAGGGTTACTGTCGTTCGAAGGATTCGATCGATGGACGTGAGCGGTGGCTGTGGGTAGTCGACATGTCGTGCGACTGACACTGTTTAGCGGTGGATGCCTTCTATTTCCGCCTCTACAGCTGAGACTATCTTATTTCTGCTTCTGCCGCTGACACTGTTTAGCGGTGGATGCCTTTTTGTTTCTATTTATATCCCTGGAACTGTTCAGCGGTGGACGTGTTCTATTTTGTTTTGTCATCTTTCAACCAATTATCTTTAACATTTTAATTAAATTAATAAAAGTTGTTTTACACAAATGAATTTCCGCTGCAAGTTTTAACGTTTATAAAGGTCAAACTTTGACCATTTAGCGAAAAGTTGAAACTTTCTCAGAATGTCATAGTATGGTTCAGTATTATGAGTAGCGAACCGGGTTTATATAATTCGGGGCGTTACAATGACGAGACGTGTAACGACCCTTAAGCTATTCCCTTAAATTTCTGTAAAAAATTTTGATTTCTTTTATCCTTAAATACTCATGACATTTGAGCGGAATTTAAATCGTAAAGTAAATCTTCTAAATCATTCGAAAATTTATTTGTTGAGATCACTTAAACAAGACCCTTAAGCTATTCCCTTAAATTTCAGTAAAAAATTTTGATTTCTTTTATCCTTAAATACTCATAACATTTGAGCGGAATTTAAATCGTAAAATAAATCTTCTAAATCATTCGAAAATTTATTTGTTGAGATCACTTAAACAAACTTAAACAATTTATTAATTCAATTAAAACTTAATTAAAGAAATCGGCAAATAGAAACAAGGCCATCGAAACAGAGGAGGGGTATGAAAGGCAATTCTGCCTGAAAAGCACAGGCGACCGAACGCATGAAGACTTGCGTTCGGGCGCCCCTCACACAGCCGCCCGAACGCTCATCTTCAAGCGTTCGGTCGGTTCACGTTCTGTTTCCAGAACGTGAAATCCGACCCTCAAACCGACCGTACGCCACTCCTCCCGCGTACGTTCGCCGAACCCTCTGGAAAACCAGAGAGTTCTGCGATCCAACTCCTTTCTTTCAGCGACCCGTCGCCTCCCTCCTTTTCTCCTTTTCCCCTGTTTCCTTCGTTCCTCACTCACTGCACTTGACACTACACACTCACAACTCAACACACTGCATTTGTCTCTTTTCTCATTCCTTCATCGCATTCTTTTACATACCTTTAACAAACACACGTCTACACATATACGTCGCACATACTATCATCCACCCATTTCCCGACTCAAATACAATCAATTTCGTAAAAACGAACCGCGTGGTTCCGTTTAAAAGTTTAACATATCCTCCTGTTTTATTTTTTTGAAATCAGTAAAACATTACAAAATACATTCGATTTCTCAAAATACTTTCTGTTAACTATCCAGATCCCAACATCCTATAACGTTCTAACAATTTCTATCCAAAATAATCCAAATACCTATGTACGTCCCCACGGGTCAAAATCACGCCCCGACTGCCAGGGCACTCCCACGGGCCATCCTCCTTCAACATGTTCATACTTCAGGCGGAGGGACGTTTTCCTCACCTGTCTCAAAATCACCTACACCATAGAATTAAACACGTGAGCTAGAGGCTCAGTAAATCTAAGTGAATGCACGTGAATACTATGCTATGCATGTACAGTTCAAAATCATGCGTCCTACCTTTTCGCTAAGCATTTCATTTCATTTACGTCACCGGGGCTTCTCTCTCACTAGATAGGAGCGGCACATCTGGCGATTGGATAGCCCCTCGTATCTAACCGGGGGGAAGACATGCTTCGTCCGACAGCCATGTCTGAACCACCGCCACCGACGTGACCATCATTGCGTTCATTACCTTTTCGTTATCATTTTCCTTTTCATGAAAATATGCATAGAAACTCGTTTTCATGCCGTTCAAAAACAATGATGCGTGAACATTTATCATGCTATGAGCGAAATAGAAACGAACAGAGACACACAAACGACAAACTTAACAATCAACAACTTAATCAAATCTAAACTATCTACCCGTTCTAATTACCCAAAGCACACAAGTATCTCCAATTTCCTCTATCGACACAATTCTCATGGTGTATGCCAAGACGGCCAAACAAGTCACAGAGACTTACCTCGCGTCCGTCGCACACCGAGATTCGTCCAGAAATGCTTGTTCACCTATAACATTTCACAATATATAGCATTAAATCGAGTCTAAAATCACCAAACTCCAAAATTATTAACTCCTAACTAAATAAAACTCCCTAAAATTATAAAACATCTCCTTGAGACATTTCATCGAGCAACTCACGCTCGTGATTCACCAAACTCCATTAATGGAGGTTTTTTTTTTTAAGCTCCAACATATCCAAATTTCAATTGTACTTCAACACAATCAATGAACTAAGCTCCAATAATAATCAATACGTCTATTAGAGGCGTAACTAAGCTCAACCTATAAATTTCAAACATCGATTCACGTTTTCAACGAAAACCCTAACGGACCCTAATCGTTTTAAACCCTAAAAATCGCTATCAAAAGTTCCGAAAGCTTAGAGCCTTACCTAGAGAGCGAAGACGGAGCAAACACGTGATGGATCGAGTAGCCGGAGGGAGGCAATCGCTGCCGGAATGAAGAAGTCGTCGGAGGAGGAAGAGAAATCGCGTGGAGGAGGAGAGGGAGAAATGAAGTTTTGCGTTGGAGTGTTGGAGAGGGAGAAATGAAGTTTTGACTATTTAATAACCTTGGCTTGGCAAATGACTAAATTGCCCTTCCATTTGATTTCTATTTATTTCGTCACTTATCTCGCTATTTAACTAACGATTCTATTTTTTCAAAAACTCTTATATTTCACCATAAATTCCAATTTATTATTACGGCTTCGTTAAAAATTTCCGTTCGCAAAACGAACTTAATTTGATATATCTTCGAAATTACCATATATTGGAATAAAGTTAAATCCCATAAAGTCGGGTGTTACATTCCACCCACCTTATTTAAATTTTGTCCTCAAAATTTGACTTAACTTATAGTTCTCGATATTATTGTATTTTGTCTTGCGGCTTTATTCTTCAACTTACTATCGTTCCGTTCCCCTCGAGTCTCTTCCTTCTATCTCTCCAAAACTCGTATCTCTCCTTAAGAACTCTAATCCTATTACACTTGTGGTCAATCTCTATGGTTCTGAGCTAAATCTCTTAAACCAACGACTCAACATTAGTCTTCTGATCACATCCACCAGTTTGATTTGACTAAACACGTCCATGGTTAGGCATCGGACGCTAATAAACTCCTAAATCTCCAATTTGAACAACCCAACTGCATTCCTTACTTTCAATTGGCCTAAACACATTCTCACTTACGCCTCAAATCTTACCAAATTTCCTAAGTCCTTAACCAAACGATCTCTACCTGCATATTAGACACCTAATGACCCGAGCACGCTTTGGTCTATTT
>CM039509.1:35669157-35747257 GCA_022432975.1 Begonia masoniana
ATAGCCTAATCCAATAAAACCTAATACATGGGCCACTAATTTGGTGTTCGGTAAAAACCGATCTAAAACTCAAAGCGCGTAACTATTTGGCGTCGGGTTCGGAATCAACGATTTTCCAGCGGCCACGTATGCTTCTAATACCTATTTTAATCTTGCCAAGAGAAATTTAAAACAAAACAAATGACCGGAGCTAGGTCAATTTTTGCGAACCCGCAACTGGACCTTTACCCGGAAAATCCCCTTTGATTTCATTCAAATTCCATCAATTTCCAACCAAGCTAATCCTCTAACATCCAAATAACATAAACTAACCTAACGCGAAGTCCATTCACAAACCCCGAATGCCTAATTCGGGTGGTATTCACGAATTCGCACAAACGAGAACCATTAAGGCCAGGCCGATTGAAAAAAGGAGCAAGGTCGGCAAACCCTCGCCGGAGGCGATTTTTTTTTTTTTTTTTTTTTGTGGTCAGATGGCGTATGGTGGTCGTGGGCTAACGCCTCTTAAGAGCCAACGAGTAGAAGCATTACGTTCAGTTCGATGATGTGCACTAGTCCTACCAGTTTGAATTTCGACTAGAACCCATGTCCATCGGTAGTGCATTCGGCCCCACGTAATAAACTCCTATATCTCCATTCTCCTTGAACAACCGAAATCGTGCACTTCCCCCCCCCCTTACTGTATCAATTGGCATAAACGACATATACTGTGTCGCTCAATAGAAAATAATTTTGCGCTTACCCAAATTTCCCTATAGTCCTAACCAAACGATCTCTACCGATATTAGACACCTAATGACACGAGCCCGCGTGGTCTATTTAATCACCACAAAATACGTTAAGCCTCTAAACTTATCAATTGGTCTTAACGGGATTATTTTAGTTCCAATCCTCGAAAGAACTTCAACTTCCCAACATCATTGGGTGACTGGACATTCAAGGACTCCTGGCATACACCCAAGTTGTATGCATAACTCCCGTTATTTACTTCACATTCTCTCATAGAATTGATTCCCTATGCTTTCTAGTCTGTTCTTTAATCCCCTGTTTATCGAAGAGTTACTGACACTTCACGCCCTCAAGGCCTTTTCATTACTTATTCCAAGCTAAACTCAATTGCACTAGAACTTATCCACCTACGGCGATAAACAATTTCTACTTACATCGGAGCTGTAAATCTAAACTTCATTGGTCTAATTTGTGATTCGCTTTACCTGTGCACTATTACGACACCTGAGTACACACTTCCCTAGCATACGTTCCACAAAATTCTCCGTCAATAGTATCAACTTGTACACTGACTGGACACCTCGCGAGTCTTAATAAAAAATTGTAACGAAAAATTAAAATAGCTAAAGCCACAAAACATCTCATGAAGTTTACTATTCGAGGTCTCAACGAGTCCATCTGTGGCATAAGTTCTACTAGCTTTGAGCGGATTCTGGTCCCTGTTGTAAACAACGATGCTATGAACATATATTCTTTCTAAGCTAAGACACTAATTTTCTAATACTATGTACATTACACTCAATTTGTTTGCCCCAATTCATTGTTAATTCCAAGTAACATTAAATTCCAGGTTTTGCATAGACTTACTTCAACAATTTATCTAACTTATATCCCCATGTGTCTTATCGGTCTCGATCACGATAAACACACAGTCTTTGGGAACACTTCTAACTTAATCGACACTCTAAGTTGCACCTTAAAGTGGTTTGATGCACCTTTGTTACTCCCTAACTCTATAAAACGCAAATTTCAAAAGCATCGGCGCTAACCACTGAGTTAAACTTAATCTTAACCTGTTCATGGAACTAACCCCAAACCCCGGACTTACCCCTCAAAATGCACACGGGACTTATTCCAAGTATTTTCCTATGGTCAATATCCTCCGGTTGTTCCTTATAGTTCGGCGTCTATACTTTATCCACTTGGCCTGCCCATGCAACAATCATCCAAACAGGCTGTTTTTGCCTTTGCAACTTGTTGAGATAACATTCACTCCTTGATACTCCACAATCTCCTCAAATTTTTCATTTACCATGTACTTTTCCGATATTTAGAATGTATCACTCATTAAAACCCGCCTTCCTCGTCTGTGTTTCGGCAACACTGGTATATCTATTTCATCCCGTGGGAAACCTCACCATCCACGGTCCTCAAACTTAAGTCGTAATAAACTAGCAGATCACTCTCGTTGAGTCGTCATCCCTTCCATAGCCACACGGTCGTCTTAAACTCCGAATATGGCTTCCAATTTAGGGTGGCTACGTTTTTCCGTAGGGTATTGTGTTTGGGTTCTAAGTCCTGTAGTTCTCGAATCTTCTGCTGCTCTTCAGCAACCTATAATCAAACAATACACATAGGCCCTAGCGTGAAAAGCATCGCTGTCACTCTGACTTCTCGGTGTCTCCTTCCGTGGGTATGTGATCACGAAATCTTTCACAATACGGGGCAAAAACAATTTCGATATCATTTTAATCGGTTTTTTTTTTTTCTATCTTCTTTTATCTTATTGTCCAGGTCGGGGTTGGATATAAACGTCCCTTGTCTGACGTATGTTTCTTTTTCTTTTTTCTGTTGTGTACGGCGAGGCCACGGTTTTAGGACGGGCGCTGGCCGCTTCTCAGCTTTGTTTGACTCCCCCCCCCTCCAACTATTTTTTCTTCTTTTAACCATTCAAATTACCACCACCAAACGACAACCTCGTGCAGGATGTCATCTCGATTCATAGATGCACCCGTGCCGGGACCTTTGTTCTCGCGGCTTGAGCCTCGCATGCGAATTAACCCGTGTTATGTATGTCTCTGAGAGTTTGTTCCCCTCCAGTTGACGAGTAACTTCCCTTATATTCAGTCATCGCTATGTCCCCCCCGCATGCTCTGCACTGTTTCTGTTATGCTTGAATCACCTGCTCTTAACATCCCAGACGTAGTCTTGTACTCACCTAGTGTCCGAGAGCGCCTCCATCCGCATAGATCTTTAAGTCCCTGACCTCTCAGAATTGCATCCATGCTGTATCAGTGAGAATAATCTATACTCATGAAGATTCGAGATTCCGTCTGATTGAGTGTCAATGATTCTAAAACTTTTAGGATTATGCGCGCGAACTAAGACTCTAGCCGCTTGACGCTATTCTTAACTTCGTACTCTCATTATACGGATAATGTTGATACGTCGTTCTGTGTCGCGTTCTGAGCGTTGTGCCTCCGGACGGCTTGGCCAGCTGGGTGTATGGATGCGCAAGTGTAATCCTTCTATCCAGCATGAGAGCTACTTTTGCGGATATAGGCCTGATGGTTCAGTTTATCTATAGCGCTTACTGTCACGATTCACGTCCGCGATTTCATTGACCCACCATCTGAGATTACTAGTTACCGTCTATGCGTCAACGAGTAGTCGTCTATATTATTGCCGATATTACTTTCCCAGAAGTCTTACAGTTCGTATCTCTACGTCGCCTTCTATATCTGTGATGGTGTTTTGTCGTGTATTGATAAACAACTCTATTCTGAACAGCGAAGGTGGGCGTTTTTCTCTTTCTACATGATTAAAGGCTCATAACATCATTAGTGTACACATTTTCTGATTCATACCCAGGCGGGTCCATGCCCGAGGTCTCCTTCGGCAAATCCTTGACATAGTGCCCACTGACTCCACATGAAACACTTACCTGTGCCTAATCTACAACCCGCCATAATGCTGCATGTCTTGCACTTCCGTGGTGCACGTGCAGGTCTTGACACACCGATGTCTTATTCTCTTTGTACGCGATTTCGTTCGGTCCCTTGGTGTTTGTTTGTTTCATCTCCTTCCTGACCGTCCCTCTTGTCGTACCACCGCATTATTGTGAGGGACTGAACTTGTTTGGGTCTTTGTGGTCTTTCACTCGGCTTGTCACACTATCTCAAGCTGATAGATAATTTTGCCATATCTTGATAAGCTGAGCTTTCTTTGTCACAGGCTCTCTATCCCCCCCGCGTCTGGGTCCGGATGACTTTCTTGAGCAGATCTCCTTAAGGCCCATCACAGAGGCTTCGTCCTTTAGTACGTCTATCACCGGCCCGATGTGGTATTTCTTCCTCCCTGAGTTGTGTTCACAGTTATAAAGTAGCAAAACAACGGTGAATCCTACTTAGGGCATCGAATTTAAAGAAGGCTCCTTGAGAATGTACTTATCAGTTGGATGAGGATGTCCGCCGAGTGGACTGCGTGAACAGCGTCCGTCTACAAGCACCGTTCTTGAGAATGTTACCCGTGCGGCTGCTGATACCGAGAACTGTAAGACCCTTTAAGCTATTCCCGTAAATTTCGTAAAAAATTTTGATTTTTCTGTTTATGCCTTACGGTGAGCGCATGACATTGAGCGAATTTAAATCGTAAGCTAACTGTCTTATAGCGAGATATCATCGACATTTTTATTGTGTCGACGAGTGCCTAGGTCAACATTACATTTATACCTGTTACACATTCCTTGGTCACATATCTCTAGTATTAAAGACACATCGGCATCCAATAGATTACATCCGCCATCGCCCAATCACGTTTGTAGTTTGGTGTATTTGCGGATATATCATATTCCTAAGATGGTTGAGAGAGGATTAGGAATGATTTCAGTATTTTTATTTCCTTTTCTTATGCGTCACCAACAGGCTCAACTTATTTTTTGTCTTGACATCAAAGCACAGGCGACTCCGTTACTCTCTACACGTTACTCGACACCGACTTTCGCGTCCTCGGTCAGCCCCGCTCCCCCTCCATCACACCTTCAGCCCCCCCCGCCCCCCCCGATCTCACAGCCTCACTATTTCAAGCGTATCCTCTCGGTCGGTTCCGTTCTGTTTCCAGAACGTGAAATCCGACCCTCAAACCGACCGTACGCCACTCCTCCCGCGTACGTTCGCCGAACCCTCTGGAAAACCAGAGAGTTCTGCGATCCAACTCCTTTCTTTCAGCTACCCGTCGCCTCCCTCCTTTTCTCCTTTTCCCCTGTTTCCTTCGTTCTTCGCTCCCTGCACTTCACACTACACACTCACAACTCAACACACTGCATTCGTCTCTTTTCTCATTCCTTCATCGCATTCTTTTACATACCTTTAACAAACACACGTCTACACATATACATCGCACATACTATCATCCACCCATTTCCCGACTCAAATACAATCAATTTCGTAAAAACGAACCGCGTGGTTCCGTTTAAAAGTTTAACATATCCTCCTGTTTTATTTTTTTGAAATCAGTAAAACATTACAAAATACATTCGATTTCTCAAAATACTTTCTGTTAACTATCCAGATCCTAACATCCTATAACGTTCTAACAATTTCTATCCAAAATAATCCAAATACCTATGTACATCCCCACGGGTCAAAATCACGCCCCGACTGCCAGCGCACTCCCACGGGCCATCCTCCTTCAACATGTTCATACTTCAGGCAGAGGGACGTTTTTCCTCACCTGTCTCAAAATCACCTACACCATAGAATTAGACACGTGAGCTAGAGGCTCAGTAAATCTAAGTGAATGCACGTGAATGCTATGCTATGCATGTACAGTTCAAAATCATGCGTCCTACCTTTTCGCTAAGCATTTCATTTCATTTACGTCACCGGGGCTTCTCTCTCACTAGATAGGAGCGGCACATCTGGCGATTGGATAGCCCCTCGTATCTAACCGGGGGGAAGACATGCTTCGTCCGACAGCCATGTCTGAACCACCGCCACCGACGTGACCATCATTGCGTTCATTACCTTTTCGTTATCATTTTCCTTTTCATGAAAATATGCATAGAAACTCGTTTTCATGCCGTTCAAAAACAATGATGCGTGAACATTTATCATGCTATGAGCGAAATAGAAACGAACAGAGACACACAAACGACAAACTTAACAATCAACAACTTAATCAAATCTAAACTATCTACCCGTTCTAATTACCCAAAGCACACAAGTATCTCCAATTTCCTCTATCGACACAATTCTCATGGTGTAGGCCAAGACGGCCAAACAAGTCACAGAGACTTACCTCGCGTCCGTCGCACACCGAGCTTCGTCCAAAAATGCTTGTTCACCTATAACATTTCACAATATATAGCATTAAATCGAGTCTAAAATCACCAAACTCCAAAATCATTAACTCCTAACTAAATAAAACTCCCTAAAATTATAAAACATCTCCTTGAGGCATTTCATCGAGCAACTCGACGCTCGTGATTCACCAAACTCCATTAATGGAGGTTTTTTTTTTTTAGCTCCAACATATCCAAATTTCATTTATACTTCAACACAATCGATGAACTAAGCTCCAATAATAATCAATACGTCTATTAGAGGCGTAACTAAGCTCAACCTATAAATTTCAAACATCGATTCACGTTTTCAACGAAAACCCTAATGGACCCTAATCGTTTTAAACCGTAAAAATCGCTATCAAAAGTTCCGAAAGCTTAGAGCCTTACCTAGAGAGCGAAGACGGAGCAAACACGTGATGGATCGAGTAGCCGGAGGGAGGCAATCGCTGCCGGAATGAAGAAGTCGTCGGAGGAGAAAGAGAAATCGCGTGGAGGAGGAGAGGGAGAAATGAAGTTTTGCGTTGGAGTGTTGGAGAGGGAGAAATGAAGTTTTGACTATTTAATAACCTTGGCTTGGCAAATGACTAAATTGCCCTTCCATTTGATTTCTATTTATTTCGTCACTTATCTCGTTATTTAACTAACGATTCTATTTTTTCAAAAACTCTTATATTTCACCATAAATTCCAATTTATTATTACGGCTTCGTTAAAAATTTCCGTTCGCAAAACGGACTTAATTTGATATATCTTTGAAATTACCGTATATTGGAATAAAGTTAAATCCCGTAAAGTCGGGTGTTACAAGACGCGAGCAAAGATCAAACGTAAAATCGAATAGCGAAGCAAACAGCGATGAGCGAACTGCGAAGATCAATAGTTTTAGGGTGAAGTTAATGGTCTAGGCCGATTTTATGATTTTTTGTCTTCAAAATTGAGAACCAAACCAACAATTTTTGTTATGAAAAAATGGAATCGAGTATTGGTTAGGTTTTGCTCAAAACCAATCTGAATCAGAACAAATAGGTTGGTTCTGGTCCAGTTCTTCGGTCCGGGCCGGTTCTGCTCACCCCTAGCTAAGATCCCTTGCGTTGAAGATTGTGGAGTAGGTAATGTTTTTGATTTGCTTACATTTACCCCAGAACTTGCCTTGCCAATGTTTTCCATTTTGTACATGTGTAACATAAATTATTTTGCTTTGTTATAGATTCAATCTTTTTTAAGACAGTTATGGGTCATGACTCTATTTGGGTTGTAGTTGATCGACTTACCAAATCAGCACATTTTTTTTCAATAAGTGCTACTTATGCTATGGATCAGTATGCTCGAATTTATGTTCAAGAGATTGTCAAACTTCATGGTATGCCCTTTTATATCGTGTCTAATCGAGATACACATTTTACCTCTAAATTTTAGAAGAGTATGCAAAAAGCTATGAGTATTCAGTTAAACTTCAGTATAGCTTTTCACCTACAGACAGATCGACAATCGCAAAGGACAATTCAAAACCTAGAGGATATGCTAGAAGCTTGTGCTATTAATTTCCAAAGGAATTGTAGTAAAAATCTACCACTGGTGGAGTTCATCTACAACAATAGTTATCAAGATTCGATTAGAATGACACCTTATGAAGCTTTATATAGCAAAAAGTGCAAACCTCCTGTGCATTAGGACGAAGTGGGTGAAGGAATACTTGTTGGGAAAATATTTTGAGGCAGACTGCTGAGATTGTTGCGTTAATCCTGAAAAGAATTCTTACAGCCCAAAGTAGATAGAAAAATTATGTTGATTGGAGAAGAAGGAAGTTGGAGTTTGTAATAGAGCATCGAGTTTTCTTGAAAATCTCGCCAATGAGAGGCGTGATGCGCCTTGGAAAGAAAGAAAAGTTGAGCCCAAGATTTATAGGTCCATTTGAAATCTCAAGAAGAGTGAGAGAAGTCTCTTATCAATTGGATTTGCCGTATTCATTCAAGCACATGCACAATGTATTTCATTTCTTGATGTTGAAGAAGTATGTTCATGATTCCTCATATGTCTTGCCAATGAGATCCCTAGACCTTGCAATCAATTCCGATCTATCATATGAAGAAAGGCCGATTCAAATTCTAGACTGAGAGGAAAGAGAACTAAGAAATAAGAAAGTCTCGCTTGTCAGAGTCCTATGGAGGAATCAAACCATTGAGTAAGCAACTTGGAAAAGAGAAGTGGACATGAGGAAAGCCTATGTGATATTTAGGTAACAATGTAAATTTTGAGGACGCAATTTCTTTTAAGGAGGGGAGATTGTAACAATTTGGGGTTTTTAAATTGAAAATTTAATATTCAAAATCCCCAAATCAACTCACTCAAAACCTCATATGTGATCTCAGCCCTAAATCTCCTAAAATTGGAGTGAAATCCGATCCGAAGCTCACTCAATATCCTCAGCAAACTTGATTGAGGAATCAGTTGTGCTGTTATCTGGATAGAGAAATCCGTATGGTTCAAATATTTAGATTTTCAGCAAAAAATCTGATTGAATTCAGATTTGGGGAAGTTGTTACAAACTTCCCTATAAATTGAGAGACTCGGTAGAGCTCTCTCTTGATTTCACTCAGGAAGCTCTCTCTCTCTCTCTCTCTCTCTCTCTCTCTCTCTCTCTCTCTCTCGGTCAGAAATCATTACCTCCGACCTCCTAGGGCCGCACACTCTCAGCCATAAGCTTTACTTGAGCAGTTGAGCTCAGAAGAAGCTTTCCTTGGTCGAAGTTTCTGCCGTTCATCGAAGACAACCTCTCGGGTGCTCTGGAGTGCACAACGAAGGCAAAACGCAAAGAAGGAGGAAGGAGAAAGAAGTAAGGGTTCAGTTTTTTAAAATAAAGGACCTAACCCTGTTCATTAAAGGACTACCCAATCAAACTGGTCTAGCAAACCAAACCGGCCCAGCAAATTGAACTGAACTGAACTGAACCAGATCCTATCCAACTGAACCAGACCTGACCTGATTTCAAACAGAATCGCCCAAACTGGACAAGATTGCTTCTGGACTGTCAAATTTGACCAAAAGATATATGAACCGATCCAAATCCGACCAAACTGATCTAAGAATAAACTGACAAGAAAAATCTCCAAAGTCGTCCAAATTGATTCAATTCAACTCTATCTGACCAAGTGTACACGATATTAATTTGAATCTTGGAAAAATCTCAATATCCCTAAACTCTTGGAATCCAAGTAAGTGAAAATACCACGTTTTCAAAGTTTTGGCTACAGCCCTACATCACAAAATCAATGTTATTTTCTTATAATTATTTTATTATATGATTATGATATTTGACTACACATATTTAGGCATTAACATAGAATTGTATAAATATAAAATTTGTAACACCCAGGAATTTCGTTTTAAGAATTTCGAGCTTTATGTTCGAATACTAAGTATTTAAGCATTATAGAATTTTAAATTCGTAGAAATATTAAATTAAGCCCAAATGACCAACGGGAAGTTCCATTAGAACCCTAAGAATAAATAGGAATATTTGGTAAGATAAAATAATTTCGGAGGAACCAAATTGGTTGGGGAAACAACGGATTTAGCTAAGGGAAATAAGCTATGGGCATTTTGGTCATTTTAAAGATAAAATTTTAATAAATGGCTAAATGCTCTCTCTCTCTTCCTCACTTCTCCTCCACGCACGAAATCTCCTTTCTCCTCTCCTTTGGCGATTTCTTTCTTTCTCCATCGCCATCTCCACGGTTCAATCTCTCTTCCATTTTAGGCGATTTGTTCCTTCAAGTTTCTTCAACAAAACAACGTGCTAGGTAAGCTCTACGTTTTGGTTAAGCTTATTTGTGGTTTGGAGTGATTTTGAGTTAGGGTTTGTGAAGAAAAATTAGGGGTTTTGTTAGAAATAGTTAGGGTTGTTTATTAATTACTTATTGATGATGTTTAATGTAAAATCGAAGTTGTTGGAGTAGATTAATGGTGTTGGATGATATTAATGTCAAGTTAGGGTTGTTGGAAATGTGGTTGAAAGACATTAATGGAGGTTTTTGAAGTTGTGAGCACCAAGTGCTCGATAAAATGTCTAAATGAAGTGATTAAGAGTTTTTGGAAGAATTAGTCCTAGCTCGAGAAGACAAATTGTTTGATGTGAGGTTCGTGAGTCAATATTAATGGTTTGTTGTTAAATGCCTTAGGTGACTCAAGCTCAAGGACGGTGCTCGGCATGTTTAGGACGCCAGGTAAGTGAGCGTTAGGCTTTCCGGCCACTAAGGCCCTACGTCGTACAAGGTTGAAAATGTTGATTGTTATGAAGAAAGTGGTCATACGGGTAGTTAAGGAAAGACGGTTAGTTAAGTAGTGCCTTAGCGATTTAGGTAGTGCTCATGTGATAGATTTTCCTTACGTGTATGTTAGTGCTTATGTGATAGGTTTTCCTTACGTGTTTTCCTTACGTGTATATCTCCTCATGCATCATGTTTTAGTAAAATGCATATGAACTGTTTACGAACATGATTTTATGAAAAGATCAAGTGAAAGAACGATCTATGTTTCTCACGGGAGTATGTAATGTTTCTCACGGGAGTATATGAATGTTTCTCACGGGAGTATGTGAATGTTTCTCACGGGAGTATATGAATGTTTCTCACGGGAGTATATGAATGTTTCTCACGGGACTATATGAATGTTTCTCATGGGACTATGTTTTTTCACTGAACAAGGAAAAAAGGTTTTACGAAATGAAACGAAACGAAACTGTTTTACAAATGTCATGCATATATGAAATGTTATGTTTAGCACGCTCCTTACTAAGCATTAGGCTTAATGTAGTTATTGTATGATGTAGGTGACGAGAACGAAGGTGAGGAACCACCTTATGACGATCAAGTGTAGCGGTCGGTGGCGGAGCTCGTGGCGGCGGAGCGTGTTTTGGCAGGGCGGGTTTACTCATGGTTAGAAGTTTTTGAGGGTTTTGGTATTATTTGGGATAATGATGAATTTGATGGATTTTTAGTACGTTTAGATATGTTTTAGGACGTTTGGCGATTGTATAGAAAATGTAAAGCGTTTTTGTGGTGTTTTTTTGATGTTTTTAAAACAGGTAGGATTGTTCAATGTTTAAACGGAACCACGCGGTTTGTTTTTATGAAATTGATTTTGTTTAAAGTAAGTTATGTTGGTTTTGGAGAATTTTGAATGAAGTAATGTTTGAAGTGTAATGTTATGGAAGCACGAACGGATTGGGTGAAGAAGTAGTGAGGAATTGATAAGTGTTATGTTTATGAGTGTTTGGTGTTTAGTAATGATAAAAAGGAAGAAGTGCAAGTGAAATGAAAGAAGAAAAAGGAAGGAAAGAAAAACAAGTGGCGGGCGACTGGTCGCGGAAGGGGTGGCGACTGGTCGCGAAACTCTCGTGTTTTCCAGAGAGTTCAGCGATCGGGCGCGGAAAGAGTGGCGCCCGATCGCAGGTGGCCATCAAAGGGGCGGCGCCACAAATTGTGGCGCCCAGTCGCCACAAATTGTGGCGCCCAGTCGCCACAAGTTGTAGCGACTGGTCGCCACTCTGCCTATTTATATAAAAAAAAAATGTTTTAAATAATTAATTTCTTTTACGATTTAATTGATTTATTATTAGCTTTAAGTTATTTATAATAGATTTTGAAGTAGTTTCAAATGTTGTTAATGATTTCAGTTCCGATTTCGACTTTGGTTTAGATTTCCGCTTAAGTACAGTTAAAGTAAAAGTTAAAAAAAAAAAAAAAAAAATGTGACATCACGGGTATGGGTCGTGACAAAATTGGTAGGACATTTTGTATGCTTATGAATATAATGGAATTTATAGAAAATATGTGATAGCAAAACTTGAACGACAATGAGATGACTAAGCCTAAAAAAAAAAAGATGGCTACGCCTAAATGACAATTATATGACTATGTCTGAACGAAAATGAGATGGTTATGCCTGGATGACAATGAGATGACTAAGCTTGAATGAAGGTTGAAAAATAAGTTTCGAACTAGTATGTAACTGTTAAATTGAGATTTGGTAAAAGTAATGTTAATTTTGCACTTGTTCGTGTTTTCGCTTACTGAGTTATTCTTATAGTTTATAATTTTCTAATGTAGAAGAGTTTTTATCAGAGGAAGAATTAACTGTGATAAAAAACCTTACAGAGATAAGCGATCATACAGAAGAAGACAATGTTAGAGGAAATAATTATATTAGTAAGTTTCAAACTTTTGAGAATATTTCATAAATTATTTCAGTTGAGATTTTGAATGATTTATGATGACTTCATCATTGATAAAGTTTTATGAATTATTTTAATTTGTATTTATTTCAATTTTGACCAAAGCTATTTAATGATTGAACACTGTTTTAAACTTCTGCACATTTAATATTTTCATTCAAGTTTTTTTTTTAATTTTAAAAATTATAGTTATAACGCTTGAAATTAAATTTGATTTATCAAAGCAAATTGAAAAAAAATTTAGGGTTTTCAAATTAGGATTTTATAAATTGGGAATTTAAAATTTCAGGTGTTACAAGTATTATATATGAGTCTTCGACTCTCTCTCCTCTCTTCCCTAATCTTAGACTACTTGAATTTCTCAATGTTTTGTTTATAAACTAGCCTAATGTTTTGTTACTAATGGGTGACACTAGACTCTGCTTAATCATAAATAACTCAAGACGAATTGAATTGATTGGTAGAAAGATAGATTTTATGAATTAAATTCTTGAAGAAATATTTGTATTTATTTGGATAATTAATGCAATGAATCGACGATGTCCTCTCAAAAGTAAACCCAGTCAAGTTCTTTGATAATGAACTCCAATGTCTTGTATGTATTAAAGACGTAGTTACCGTCATCGTAAAGTTATAAGAGACTTGAATACCAGGTATGTGAAATTTTTCTTCGTGTCACGTGCACATATGAGTAGTTTGTTCTTGAGCCTTAGCAAAGAATAAGCTTGACAACACTAAGTTTGGATGAGGTTTTGTTCCTTTTTTGTGCATATGATCTAAACCAAAATTGCAGAAATTTTTACTTTAAGGTTCTATTCTACATTCATACAATGTACATTCTTTACTTATTTCTATTTTAATTAGTTTATGTTTCAAGGCTCAATGATCATAAGTTATGAATAATGATGAACAAATTATGTAAATTTGACACGTTGAACGTACTGGACACTAGTAATATATTAAATATGGAAAAGACCGATTTCACCTAAAGCAAACTTCTTTCTCAAACCCAATGAGGGGCAGTCTTTTACAAAGAAGAAAAGTAGAATCCTAAATCAAACAATCTTTTCCTTTTTGTACACTTCCCCAACTATCATATTAAATTCCTTCATTTGCTCTAAATTGGGTGCACCAAAACAGGACTTCAATCCTTCCCCCTCATCAACCCGCCCTATGAAAAGGCATGGAATTTCCCTTCTCAAAAACTAATCTCTGCTACAATGAAAAGAAGCAGATTTGATCGTCGAGAAACTCCATTCTTAGGTCCTGTAAAGCTCATCCTACATTCATAAATTCTACTCTTACTTTTTGTGCACAGTTTTATTTTCGTGTATTGTTGTAAAATGTTGTAGTAGTTGAGGTGCAAAAAATTTTTATGAGCCACAACTGTGTTTTCTTTTGAAGTAATATAAGATTGTACAAATTTTATTTTCTGGGTTTCACCATCACAATTACTTAATCTTGTAACATCCACGCCGTCAATTGGAACATTGATAATTTCGTATCAGGTTAGACTACACCTTACACAAGAAAAATGTCAGTATATTAGAATTAACCCTCTTGTAAGTTGCTGTGGATATTCTAGAGGGAATTAATAGATAGGTTTTATCTTTTTGTGTGACTAAATGTGGACCTACTTGGTATTAAGCTTCACATATAATTCCATTTTATTTTTTATTTTGTAATAAAAATAATAGTTATTTCTTTATATACAATTAGCTTAGAATAACAATATATTGATTTGAATGGATTTGCTTTCACAATAATCAGTTAAGTTCTTCTCAAAACAATTTCTTAAAAACCATTTCTCTGAAGGTAAATATTTTAGTTTAAAACTAAGACAACAATTCTTAAAATCTCATCTTTAAATAGAGATTAGAAATATTTTCAGAATTACTTTGAAAATAAAAATAGACAAAAATGTTTTCTTTTTCCAGTATTCTTTGGAAAACTACGAAAACGTTCTTGCATCTATTAATTTAATTTATTTTTTTCTTAAGAAAATTGGCACAATTTGAGTTTAAGTTTTAAATTTCATTTCTATTTATATCTATAAATAATTTTAACTACGGATTTCACAGCTAAAATGGGAGTGGGTTTGGTTGTTCTAAGAAAAATAACCACGTTAAATTATATAGAGAGAGGTTTTAGATTAAAGATTGAAAAAAGGTATCTGTTATATCCTCTTCTAAAAAATATATATGTATTTTGTAACGTGTACGGATTTCAAGCATGCTTAAATTATATCACTAAGTTGCTCAAATTTTGGAGAAAGAAAAATAACCAATGCGTAACTTGAACGTAAATTAAGAAGTCAAGAAAACTCGTATCTTAAATTCTTTTGATAGAATGGACCTCCGATGTCCCGAAAGAGGGAGTTCTAGCTTCTTTCCCTCCATTAGTTTTCTCTGTCGGTTTTTTCTTCCATTGGAAAAATGTTGGAGCTTCTGACTTTAAGCAATAATAACAACATTGGGATGACATTTCCGCCCATGGATTTGGAAAAATGTAAATAGATTTGAAAAAACAATGGCCGAACAAGTCTCAGGAGTTGAAATCACTCGAAAGTGATCAAAGAAAATGTTGATTAATTGCAAGTCTCCAAAGTCCAAAGTCATCGGTGTGAGGCATTCTATAATTTGCACGACACTTGTGGATGTTCCCGTGGCTGGATGGCGCCGGGAGAAGATAAGAGTTGACACCTGGCATCAACTGTTTATGGTAGTCGAATTTTGTTTAATCAGATTTATTTTATACATTTATATTAATTTAGGGGCGAAACCATGACCACAGTAATAATAAATAGACGATGCGTGACATTAGTTCAACTATCTTCCTTTGCTGACAGAGAAAAAAAATGGCAGCCAAACTCGACGACGGAGAACTATTATGTGGCCAAGTCGAAATCTGGGAGATAATGCTTAGCTTTGCTGATTCAATGGCATTGAAATGCGCAATAGAGCTCGGAATTGCTGATGTAATACACCATCACGGCGGTCAGCCAGTCACCTTGTCTCAAATAGCTTCAGCTATTTCCAGCTCTACCTCGCCCGATATGTCCTACCTCGCTCGCATCATGCGGTCGCTGGTCCGAAAAAAGATTTTCACTGCTTATCCAACGTCTTCCAGTGACGGAGATACGCACTATGGGCTGACGGAGAAATACAAGAAGTGGTTGTTGAAAGACTCGGAGGTGAGTTTAGCGCCGATGATCATAATGCAGAACCACCCTTTGCAGATGGCGCCGTGGCATCAATTCAGCCGGTGCGTTAAAGAAGGTGGAACTGCTTACAGCAAGGTCCATGGTTGCGAAATCTGGGACTTCATTTCCAAAAATCCTGAGTTAAACTCTATTTTCAACGACGCAATGGCCTGTGCAGCAAAAGTCGTGACGGATGCATTCTTGTCGGAATACAAAGATGGGTTCGGCACAGTTGGATCGCTCCTCGATCTTGGAGGAGGGACGGGAAAGGTCATAGCTGAGATCGTGAAATGTCATCCACACATCAAAGGAATCAACTTCGATTTGCCTCACGTCGTGGCCACAGCACCCATCTTCCCCGGAGTTACCCACGTCGGTGGAAACATGTTCGAGACTATCCCCAACGCCGACGCCATATTTATGAAAGTGGGTTCATTGTTAAAGCTCATTTTATGCTTTCAAACGTGTAGATGAATTTAAGGTTATATTCGTATTAGATTTTATAGTTCAAGTAGTTTTTAGGTTAGTAATTGAACTAACAAACATTGACATATCTTGATGTTCGAGACTATCCCCAACGCCGACGCAATATTTATGAAAGTGGGTTCATTGTTAAAGCTCATTTTATGCTTTCAAACGTGTAGATGAATTTAAGGTTATATTCGTATTAGATTTTATAGTTCAAGTAGTTTTTAGGTTAGTAATTGAACTAACAAACATTGACATATCTTCTTCAGAGGCTCTAAACGCGATAGTTTCCCGCCTAACTATTGGTTCGTAAATTTTTTCTAGTGGGTGATGCATGATTGGAGCGACGAAAACTGTGTAAAGATACTGAAGAATTGCCGGAAATCGATACCGGAGAAGACAGGAAAGGTGATAATCGTGGATGTAGTTCTGAATGCAGAGGGTGATGAGCCGTTCGACGATATGCAAGTGGTGTTTGATCTCGTGATGATGGCTCATACCACAGGAGGAAAGGAAAGGACAGAGCTGGAATGGAAGAAATTGGTGAAGGAAGGAGGGTTTAAAAGCTACAAAATCACTAAAATTCCTGCTATTGCTTCCATCATAGAAGCATTTCCTTAAAACCTGTTAAGGCAGCCCCATATCCTCGTCCTCGCATGCCTTAAGCATGGAATTTACCTTTATCTGCTCCCTGTAATGTCCTGCTATCTGGCAGTGCACAATGTATATTTATACTAAATGAAATAACGAGTAAGCTAGCTTCCTCCGTATATTCTAGCTTCCTCTGCATATTCCCATTCAACTTGGTAAGAAAGCCAGTGACTTCTCAGTGTTTTCCCATCCTCTCACTGCTCTTCCCTTATTTCCCTCTCAATCACAGAATATGACTCTGAAGCTCTCATCCTATAATTACCTCATTTGGAAAAACCAATTACTAAACGTGGTTATCGCAAATAGCTTAGAATACTTTCTCGACGGTGCCTATGTACCTTCTCCTAAGTTCTTGGACAATCTCAATTTCCAGCCTAATCCGGAACACTCGCTCTGGCAACACGACAAACGATTGGTCATGGGCGGCTTCACTCATCTCTCTCGGAGTCTCTTCTCCCTCGTATTGTTGCATATTTCTCTACAGCGCAAATATGGCAGGCTTTGGCAAGGGAGTATTCTTCGAATTTGCTTGTCGCATATTTGTGTTGCCAACTCCATCATCTGAGAAATGATGATGTTTGTATTAATGACTACATACAGAAACTCACTACCATCTGCAACAGTCTTACTGCAATCGGGGAGTGTTGGGAAAAATAACAACGAAACTTCGACCAGAACCACACTTAAATAAGCGGTACGAGAAACAATAGCAGATGCGATCCGATAAATACCATAAATATTTTTCTACTACCGTAAAATTATAACGGCCAAGAAGTAAGATAAATAATGGCCAAAATAAACACTGAGAATTTTACGTGGTAACCCAAATCGAAAAAAATTACGTTGACCGAGTCCAGAAAGATCTCACTATGAAAAATATGATTTACAATATTTTTCTAGATATCGAATATCCTAGAAAATATTCACTAAGAGAAATCACTACTCTTAGAATTCTCACTGTGCACACAAGCACCACACCTATTTTTCTCTCACATTTTTCTTTTCTCTCCCTCCAAAAATTCTCACTCTATTTTCCTTCTTCCTCTTCACTAAGAAGAAACTCTTTTTCTTCTCACTTCGTATGGTCTGATACCATGCTTGGAGCCTCTATTTATAGAGGCTTCAAGACATCTTCCTCATAAATGATGGAAGGTGAGGCGATGGCACCTTCCTCATTTATGAGGAAGGTGAGACGATTGATGTGGAAGGTGAGACTTTGCCACCTTCCTCATTTATGAAAAAGGTAGAAGGAGGGACTAACAAATCTCCCCATTCCGACTTATGATTAGATATCTTCAATCTTGCTGAGCCTATACAGAATTCGTGGTTGTTTTTCTGCAAGATCTTTGTCATCATGTCTGAGCAATTATCGTCCGTGTGAATCTTCTTAAGATATACTTGCTTGGTATCTAGCACTTCTCGTATCCAATGATACCTGATATCTATGTGTGTAACGCCCCCGAACACACCCCGGCTCGGTGCGCTACTTTGCTCAGTAATCTCACGTTTAAAACGTAATTTAAACTATTTTTTGATAAACTTTTGACTCGATTTTTTTGTTTTTTAAACCCTCAAAAATGGTTGGAAAACGGGTCGAAAAAGATCGAGTTAAAACATATTTGAAAAATAAAAATTTTGAAAAAAATTTGGAATGGCACATATGGGCGCGCGCGCTGTCGCTACGCGCATCGCGCACGTAGCTGCGCATTGCCTGCGATCGATCGGCGCACAGCATCGATCGATCGGGGAACTCTCTTGAGTGGCCGATCGATCGGCCACTGCGCACCGATCGATCGGCACTGGCACGCCCTGCAGCGCGCATCGCGTGCTCTGCGCGCGCCACGCCTGGCCATGCGCTCACGCTCCAGCTTCTGGCACGCCACCCTCGGCTACCAGCGCACCACTTTCACTTTTTATTATTTTTTTTCAAACCACTCATACCCAAATCATTCAAAATTTATCCCAAACATTTCCGACATTCCCGACTCCGTGACACGTAAAAATCTCAAAAAATCGACTCCAAAAAATCAGCGAAAATGTATAAACAAGTGAAACCTGACGTTGTTTACTATGGAAAAAAAACGAGCGACATAACGACTGAAATTATTAAAACCTTAAAATCCAACACTTTATATAACAACTTCCAACCAGCATTCATAACCCCAACACATTGACCCAAACGAGTTATACACGTCAGCATTTACACGAATAAAATCAAAAACCCAACAAATTAACAAAATACCAATTTCCACAAAACTCCTAACAATCCTTGGTCGAAATGCCACCACAACTGCCTACACCGCCACGTCACGTACGTCAACGACCGCAACCTAGTCTTGGGTCCCTTCATCTAGCTCACCTGTATACAAGTCGTCACCTACACCACAGAACACAAAAAGTAAGCCCAATGCTTACTAAGTAGGGATTAATGAATGCAAATAACACACAATGCAACCCAATCCTATCACATGAAGTTTGTAACTCTCAATTGTGCTCATTTCATATTCGTTGCATTAATCTTTTCATAAGCTGTGTGGATCAAGTAGGCTCACATCCTATAACCGTCTAGGACGGCCACACTCAGAACCACCAGAGCAAGACCAGATAGCAATCATCCCATAACCGTCTAGGATGGCTATACAAAATCTCCCTCCACATCGATCGTAGAACCCTATAACCTTCTAGGAGTTCATACTCATGACCCATTACGTATTTTAGCCATACATCTTTCATAGAGGTCCCCTCGGGGTGCTACACCCCAGCTGTCACAACCCGAAACCCGACGGGTCGAGAATATCGTATAATCATATTCGTAATCAAATTGTTAACCCAATTCTCTTTTTTTTTTGTATATATATAAATACATTTTTAAAGAAATTCAAATCAAATTCAAAGTCATTTAAAATCATTTGGAAAATATTTATTTAAAGAAAAGAATCAACAGACAATCGAATTAACCTCTATCGTTCAGATCCACCATTCACATCTAACGAGCGACATCCACCGCCCAACAGTGATATTCCACGTCTACCGATGACGTCAGCCGGAGGACTCACACGTCCAGCATCCACCGATCAACTTTGCCGAGCGACATACACTGCTCAACAGTGATATTCCACGTCTACCGATGATGTCATCCGGATGACTCAATCACGTAGCATCCACCGATCACCTTTTTCGAGCGACATCCACCGCTTAACAGTGATATTCCACGTCTACCGATGACATCAGCTGGATGACTCAATCATCCAGCATCCACTGATCCTCATAAACACTCAACATCCACCGGTGAACAGTAACACTCAGCATCAATCGGTCAAACCACCTGTTACCCACGTGACTTCATTAACTCGGCAGACGACATCCACTGCTCACATTCACCACTCATTCCTACCACTCATATCCACAGAACACATCCACCGATGACGTCAGCCGGATGACACATTCACCCAGCATCCACCGGTTATTTCTGTCGAGCGACATCCACCGCTCAACAGTAATATCCCCCATCTACCGATTACATCTACTGAGACTTCAATTCTTTCCTTTTATTTTCAAAAGAACTTAACTCCTTTTACCAAAAATCCTCATGCACATAAACCTCGCAATTCTTAACTTAAGGTCATAGCGGAAGACTCATCACATAAAGAAGATCCTTAAATTTGAAACTTTATAAATTTAAACTCGTATCTTAATAAGTCAAATATCAGTTAACATAGAGAGGTTCTTTTCCTATTATGCATCATATCATAAATCTTACTAAATTGTACTGAAAGCAACACGCGGGTTAAAATCACTTCACAGCCACAAATCATCACCATGAGCAGCAACCAGCAACCAAACCTAAGCATTTCCTTCTAGACTGAAATCTTCAGCTGTTGTTTCATCACCTACATCATAAGGTTCAAACTATAAGCTTAATGCTTCGTAAGGAGTGCAACAAACACATGAATGCTCATGAATGCTGTATAAAATCATGTTCACATCTTTTACTCAAATCGGGGATCATGCTTGTGTTCACATTCACTTTCAAATCGTGGGAATCATATTCTTGTTCATCGTTTTCATATCATGGATAAAGGAGGAGTTTGTGCTGAAGGGGGGGGGGAGGTAGGCAGAGTGCGTGCACATGGCCCTTTACTGGTAGGAATCATGGTCCATCCGTGGACAGTGACATGGCCAATACTGCCCCCAACCCTCACTTAATCAAGGTTTCATACGTTTCGTTTTCTTGTTTCATTCATAAATCAATATGCGTGTAAAACATTTTGTATACTCGGTAAATAAATCCAGTGGACAGTGACATGGCCAATACTGCCCCCAACCCTCACTTAATCAAGGTTTCATACGTTTCGTTTTCTTGTTTCATTCATAAATCAATATGCGTGTAAAACATTTTGTATACTCGGTAAATAAATCATGATGCATGGACATAAACATTCTCAAAACATAAGACCATGGAAGGAGTCGTTCATCCGAAAACAGAGCATACACTATTCCAAACATTATACTGAAACAGACAATCTTTCCAAACATCATTGAATACCATAAACAAACTCACCCTACTACCCCTGTGATGAAGGGCTCTAATAGCCGAAAACTTAACAGACTCACTTACCTGGATTCCTTAGCAATGTCTTTCCTCCACTCGGAGCTTTTTCCCACCTAAGTTATTTCACGTATTAATGTAAGTAAACAAATCCTAAGTAGTCTAATAGTAGCTTTCTAACTATGTATATATCCTAGAAGTCTAACTCATTTCCATTCGAGCATTATATCAGTCACCTAGTGTGCATAAAAACCTCAGCTAAATGATAATGGCGTTCGGGTTCACCAACTACCCAGGCTCAGCCAACGTTCATTATTTCTACTTATTATCTACAACAATCATAAATGCTATGTTAATAGCTATATCTACCATGATACTTCAACTTCCTCAGAAAACTCGAATCTAAATATCAAATCAACTCTCAAATGATTAATCAGTAAACACATTGTCCAAATCTTACCTCGAGCTTGGAGTATCGGAAGAAATCCGAAAGAAGTTGATCGCTGGATGAAGAACAGAGAAGGAAGCTGGAGGGAGAGAGGAAAGTCGGCTGGTGGAGGTTTTTGTGAGGTTTAAGGATTTCCATTTTCTATTTATACACGTAATAAGCTAGGCTTAATTACAAGTTTGTCACCAAACCTAATTTTTATAAAAAGGACTAATTAAACTTTGGTGCCCAAAATTCCGACCAAAGAGATATATGCATGGATGACAGTTAATTCCGTTTCGTTAAAAGAAAGTTCACCTGCCCGAAGTTGTCGGGTGTTACATCCACCCCTCCTTAAACAAAATTTTAGTCCTCAAAAATTGTTCAGACAAAAAGCTCTGGATACATGTCCAACATGTCCTGCTGTCGTTCCCACGCGGCTTCTTCAATGATGTGATTTGTCCACAAAACCTTTACTAGTAGAATTTCCTTATTTCGCAGGGTCTTAACTGTAGATTCCAAAATATGTATTGGCTTCTCCTCATACATTAAGGTCAGCTGAATCTCGATTTTTATCGGCATAACAACAAGCGTCGAGTCACATATGCATTTCCTTAGCATTGACACATGAAAGATATTGTGAATCTTTTCCAGCGAAGGAGGCAACTGTAACTCATAGGCTGTATTACCAATCTTTGCCAAAATAGGGAATGGTCCAATGAATCGCGAATTAAGATTTCCCTTCTTACTAAACCGCATAACTCCTTTGAACGGTGAGATCTTCAAGAAAACTTCATTCCCGACAGCAAACTCAAGGCTCCTCCTTCTCTGATCCGCATAACTTTTCTGTCTGCTTTGTGCAATCATTATTCTTTTCCAAATAATGGTGATTTTGTCCGACATCTGTTGCAAAATCTCGAGTCCTAAGAGCTTCGCTTCACCAACTTCATCCCAGTACAAAGGTGACCTATATTTTCTGCCATACAGCGCTTCATAAGGTGCCATACCGATGGTGGACTGGTAACTATTGTTGTAGGAGAATTCAAACAGAGGCAGATATCAACTTCATGATTCCTGAAATTCCAGCACGCACGCCCTTAACATGTCCTGTAGTATCTGAATGGTTCTCTCTGATTGACCATCTGTTTATGGATGAAATGAAGTGCTGAAAGATAACTTTGTACCTAGCGTGCCTTACAGACTTTTCCAAAATCAAGAAGTGAATCTAGGATCTCGATCGGAGACAATGGATACCGGGATTCCATGCAACCTGATAATCTCCTGAATGTACAGGTTAGCAAGCTGGTCCATCGTGTAAGTCATCCATACAAGCAGAAAGTGAGCTGATTTCGTCATTCTGTCAACTACAACCCAAATGCTATCGTGGCCTTTGGTCGTCTTTGACAATCCCACAACGAAGTCCATGGTAATGTTTTCCCACTTCCATTTAAGGATCGGTAAGGGTTGAAGGGTACCTCCTGGCTGTTGGTGCTCTGCTTTCACTTGCTGGCATATCAAACACGACTTTACATACTTGGCAACATCCCTTTTTAGATTTGGCCACCAATAATGTAACTTTAAGTCCCGATACATCTTGGTGTTCCCAAGATGTACAGAAAAGGGTGACGAGTGTGCCTCAGCCAAAATTAACTTACATATCTCCTCATCACATGGAACGTACCATCAATCTCTAAACTTCAAAATTCCATCCTCAGAAAGATTGAACCCAGAGGAAGTGTCCTTCGACTTACTCACTATATTATTCATTCATTTTGAATCCTTCTGTTGTGCCTCTTTAATCTTTTCTAAAATAGTTGGCCGAATAGATAATGTCGAAAGCAAGGCCGATAGTTTTGAAACTATCTCCAACTCAAATTTCTGAACTTCAACTCTCAAGGGCAAAGACATGGCTGACACAGCAGGCTGCATCGTCTTTGACATCCTGCTTAATGCGTCGGCAACTGCATTGCCCTTACCAGGGTGGTACTTAATTTCAAAGTCATAATCCTTCACAAATGCCGGTCAACGCCTCTGCCTCATGTTTAGCTCTTTTTGAGTAAAAAGATACTTCAGGCTCTTGTGGTTTGAAAACACATCACACTACTGGCCATACAAATAGTGTCTCCAAATTTTCAATACAAAAACAACAGTGGCTAATTGCAAATCATGGGTGGGGAATTCTGTTCATAACTTTTCAACTGCCTAGAATCATACGCTACAACCTTGCCTTCTTACATTAAGACACACCCAAACCAACTTTGGATGCGTCACAATAAACATTGAACTTTCCTCCTTCAGTGGGAGTGTCAAAAGAGGGGCTGTTGTTAATTTTAGTTTTAATGTCTGAAAGCTGTCTTCACAGGCTCCAGTCCAAGAGTACTTGGTGTCCTTCTTTGTTAAACTTGTTAAGGGTTTGACTATCATAGAAAATCTCTTAATAAACTTCCTATAATAACCTTCCAAACCAAGGAAACTACGGACCTCACTGACATTCCTTGGTTGAGGCCAATCCTTAACTGCTTGAATTTTGGTCAGATCCACTGATATGCCCTCAGCTGAAATAACATGACCCAAAAAGTTGACATTGTCCAACCAGAACTCACATTTAGATAACTTGGCATATAGTTGTTGATGTCTTAAGGTTGTCAACACTACCTTTAAGTGTTCTGCATGATCTGCTTTAGTCTGTGAGTATATAAGAATGTCATCTATAAATACAATCACAAACTTGTCCAAATATTCACGGAACACCTTATTCATCACTTTGGCCCCTTGTAATTGGTCAAATAAATCATCAATTTGGGGTAAAGGGTACTTATTCTTGATTGTCAGTTTGTTCAACTCCCTGTAGTCAATACACATTCGAAGGGATCCTTCCTTCTTCTTAGCAAACAAAATAGGTGCACCCTAGGGAGAACAACTAGAGCGAATAAATCCTTTGTCTACCAACTCTTACAATTGTGTCTTTAGTTCCTTCAATTCAACCGGTGCCATACGGTAGGGATTCTTAGATACAGGTAAAGCTTCAGGATACGTATCAATCACAAATTCAATACCTCTATCGGGTGGTAACCCAGGCAAGTCATCCAAAAATACCTCAGGAAATTCTCGGACCATGTGAATATCTTAAAGTTCTACCTTATCCTTCACCCGTATATCAATTATGCTAGCGAAATAACTCACACAACCATTTTTCAGTAATCGCTAGTGTAATACCCGGGATTTTTAAAGGAAAAATTGGAGAGAAAATAAAAGAATAATAAAATATGTTGTTTTAATTAATTTAAAAGAAAAGTGAATAAATTGGGTGGAACTAAATGGTTTTATTTAGGTTCGGGTATTTCCAGTGAAATTAAGCTGGGGTTACAATTTAAGAACGAGATTTAACGAAATTCGAAATAGTCGAAAACACCGGAGGGAAAAATGGTAAATGATGATTTATTAAAACAGTTTTAATAGGAATTATTATAATAATTATTATTTTTATTATTATTATCATTATTATTATTATTATTAATAAAAAACAACAGAATGGCTCGAAGCCATTCTGTTGTTCGAGCGAGTGCCCGAGGGTCGAGGGTAGAAAAGAGGAGAAGGGGGGAAGACGCGAGCGACCATTGGCCAACCGTTCACCGGCATTTTCCGACGCTCTCTGGCCAGACGGCGGCGACGAGCAAGGTCCGGCTCTCTCCGCGCACGAACCGCTTGGTAAGGCTCGGTTTCACCTCTGTTTCTGTTCTGTTCGTGGCCGAGGGTGAGGAGCGAGTTTGAGCTCCGATCACCGGCTGATTTTTGGAGTTCTCGGCATGGGTTTGCCGACCCTTGGACCAGCAATGGTTGCCGAAGTGTGAGGAGCTCAATTTGAGCGAAAAACAGTGAACTCCAACTTTAGGCATTTCTGTTTTTGTGTGTGTAGCCTCGGGATTTTGGTTAGTTTATGTCAAATAGGTATGAGGGGGATTGATTGGTGAGGAAATTGGTGTGAATTGAAAAAACCTAGAAAAAGGGAAAAATTCGATTTAGGGCAGAATCGGGTTTTTGCCATTTTGACCTAGCTACGGTCATTTTTTTTTTAAATTTCTTTTGGCACGTTAAAATAGGTTATTAGAGGAGTACGTGGCCGCTGGAATCGTTCGATTCCGATATCCGACGCGAAAGTTATGCACGTTTGAAGTTTCGGGTCGGTTTTTACCGAACCCAAATTAGTGGCCCGTTTAGTTAAGTTTTAGTTGGGTTATGCTAGAAATAGTAGTTTGAGAGTAATTGGCGAATGTAAGCTTGATTTTAATGAAGTTTGAGTAATTGTTGTAGGTCGAGCTGTAGATGGACAGGTAACCGAGTAAAACCAGCGAGCTAGGACGCCAGGTAAGTAGTGGGTAATGTTCACCTTCGGGCCTACACCATAGAACGGTAGGTTTTATTTGTTATTGCTTTTCTTCGTGTAGTGTTGTGTTATCGTTGTTGTTTGTGTTGAGTGGTGGTGTGTGTGGTGTGGCATTGCATTTCTTTGAAGCATGCATCATGATGTAGAGCACGCTAGATATGTATAGCTGCATGGTTGTCGTTGTGTGTTTGTCGTTGTGAGGGTTAACAATAGTTGGTTAAAGAGTAAGGCCACTTCGGTGCGGGCAATGAGTAAAGCACTTCGGTGCGGGCAATGAGTAAGGCACTTCGGTTCGGGCAACTAGTATTTTTTGGTCGTTTTGCCGTGTTGTGTTGAGTCGGTTTGTTGAGTTGCATTGTTTGGCATGATAGTCGGTCAAAGATTAAGGCATCCCTTTCGATGCAGGCAATAAGGCATCTTCGATGCAGGCAGTTTTGTTAGGGTTGTGTTGTGTTGTCGTGTTGGGTGGTGTTGTGTTGTTGTGTTGCGTTGTCGTGTTGAGTGGTGTTGTGTTGTTGTGTTAGGGTTGTGTAAGGGTTGTGTGTGCATTGTGCTTGTTTATATCTGTTATCCCCTACTTGCTAAGCGTAAGCTTACGTGTGTGTGTGTGTTATGTGGTGTAGGTGACGACAGGAGTACAGGTTAGAGCTACGAGGAAAGCTAGAATTGGGACGCAGTCGTTGATGTACGCTGTATGCCGGTGCGGGCAGTTGTCGGGACGCCTCGATCATGGTCTTCGGGGGATGTAGGGTTTTATATTTTGATAGTTTATTTTAGATGTCTGTTTGTAGAAATGATGGGAATGCGTAACTAATTATATTTGTTGTATATAGTCATAGTTAGGGGTGATGTGTCACCCTATACTGTGGACTTTCTTCACTTATGGATGTTTGTATTTTAGTTTCCCTCCTTACTGTTATTTGGAGATTTCGTATGCTAGTTATTTAAGTAAGAGGATTCTGGATTGGTTGGGATTGGATTTTATGTAGGTATTTAGCATTTTGGAGGCGCCATTTTCAGGCGTTACTTTGTCAAAATTTTTGGGGAAGACGCCGTGGTATTTAACAGTTAGAATTAAGGGAAATTAATAAGTCTAGGCAGCTAGGTATGACGTAAGAGAGTTTTGAGAAACTTAGCTTTAAATTCTGCTGTGTCAATTTTATTTAAATTATTGGGGTTAATGTGAGTCAAGTAGCGCTCTGAGCCAGGGTGGGTTCGGGGGCGTTACAGCTGGGTTTCTAACGAGGATATAATTGGCATCTTACTTGATTTTGGGATGGCTTGAAAAGAATACCAATTCCCATTCAGGGGTCGGAATTCAACTAGACCAGTTCTACAGTTGATTGTGGCATAATGTTTGAATAGCCAATCCATATCCAAAATGACTTCATATCCTTTCATATCAATTACAATCAACTCTACATAAATCTCCTTGTCCCCTACTAATACAATTTCACCCTTTACTACTTGTTCAGAATGTAAGGATTCTCCCGACGGTAACATGACACTAAACAACTTATCGACTAGAATAGTCCGTAAATTATACCTGCATGCAAATGTAGTTGCTATGAAAGAATGGGTAGCACCGGTATCTATAAGTGTGTATGCGGGTTTACCACAAATCTTAATCATACCTGTTATAACCGTTTGCTGCTCCGCATCATCATCTTCCATCATGGCGAAAACTCCAGGTGCGACCTCGTACGATTCGCATCCGGTGGCATTGGACAATCCTTAACAACATGGCCAACCTTGTCACACCTATAACAACGGCCCGTGTATAGCTTGCATTCTCCATAAAGATTCTTCTGACAGGTAGAACATTGAGGGGCTTGAGGTCGTTTTCCTTTCCCTTGGTCATCATTTAGATTGAAGGGCCTCTTCACACCTTTCTGTTGTTACTGTGGTCCCCTGTTCTGTTGTGGCTACCAACCTCTGCCATGGCGTGGTGGTGGCTGAGTTTCTCTGATAAACTTCATTGGCAGATCGCATTGCCCCTGCAGTGTTATCTTAACATCTTCCAATTCCAAAGCTTTAGCAGCCACCTCAGAATAAATTATATTATGGATCCCTGCAATCTTCACTCCCCTAAACAGGTTTGGCTTCAACCCTTGAACGAATTGATGAATCTTATCTTCTTCATCCTCCACCAAACGGGGTGCAAAACTGGATAAGGCCTCGAACTTACAAATATAGTCTGCCACCGAACCGATTTGGCGCAACTGCATAAACTCCATTTTCTTACTAGCCCGAACAGCTTGGCTAAAGTACTTGTCAAAGAAAGCAGTCTTAAACATTTCCCAGGTCATAGTTTCCACGTTAGTAGTGCTCCGGATTGCATCCCACCAATGCCTTGCATCCAGTTCTAGGTGGAAAACAGCATATGTGACCTTGTCTCCTTTACCAACCTTTGCATACATGAACATGTCATCAATTTTTCTAATCCATTCATTAGCATGGATAGGATCCGAAACTCGACCATTAAATGTCGGTGGTCGAAGTCGGTAAAAACGTTCGCCACCATGATCATGGGTTGCATTCGAACTAGAGTTCCCTTGCTCTTCCCTAGTAGTCACAAGTTGTTCAATCTGGCGGGATTGGCGCATCACCAACTCCGTTAGTTAGGCAATAGTGCTACTATCCCCGTTGCCTTGACCTCTCACCATCTTGGAAATCCTAACATATTATCATAAACACATCTTAACTTTGAATGACAATACTAAAATCGTAAACACTTACAGTTGCTGGAGAGTACTCATGTGGTGATTTGTGCTGGTAGGCAGTCTACAGAACCGGTTTTAAAACCCGGGTCGCTCTGATACCATAATTGTCAAAACCCAAAACCCGACAGGTCGAGAATATCATATAATCATATTCGTAATCAAATTGTCAACCCAATTCTATTTTTTTTTGTGTATATATATAAATACGTTTTTAAAGAAATTCCAATCAAATTCAAAGTCATTTAAAATCATTTGGAAAATATTTATTTAAAGAAAAGAATCAACAGACAATCGAATTAACCTCTGTCGTTCACATCCACCATTCACAACTAACAAGCGACATCCACCGCCCAACAGTGGTATTCCTCGTCTACCGACATCCACCATTATTGAATACAAGAAACAAACTCACCCTACTACCTCTGTGATGTAGGGCTCTAATAGCCGGAAACTTAACACACTCACTTACCTGGATTCCTTAGCAATGTCTTTCCTCCATTCGGAGCTTTTTCCCACCTAAGTGATTTCACGTATTAATGTAAGAAAACAAATCCTAAGTAGTTTAATAGTAGCTTTCTAACTATGTATATATCCTAGAAGTCTAACTCATTTCCATTCGAGTATTATATCAGTCACCTAGTGTGCATAAAAACCTCAGCTAAACGATAATGGCGTTCGGGTTCACCAATTACCCAGGCTCAGCCAACGTTCATTATTTCTACTTATTATCTACAACAATCATAAATGCTATGTTAATAGTTATATCTACCATGATACTTTAACTTCCTCAGAAAACCCGAATCTAAATCTCAAATCAACTCTCAAATGATTAATCAGTAAACACATTGTCCAAATCTTACCTCGAGCTTGGAGTATCGGAAGAAATCTGAAGGAAGTTGATCGTTGGAGGAAGAACAGAGAAGGAAGCTGAGGGGAGAGAGAATCAACTGAGAGAGGAAATTTGGCTGGTGTAGGTTTTTGTGAGGTTTAAGGATTTTCATTTTCTATTTACACACCTAATAAGATAGGCTTAATTACAAGTTTGCCACCAAACCTATTTTTATAAAAAGGACTAATTAAACTTTGGTTCCCAAAATTTTAACCAAAGAGATATATGCATGGATGACAGTTAATTCCGTTTCGTTAAAAGAAAGTTCACCTGCCTGAAGTTGTCGGGTGTTACACCAGCACTTATTCCCGACAAGGCAACTCTACCAAGACAAATTTGCAATTCTTTTATCTGATTACATTTGACGCTCACCATTCAAAACAATGCAAAAAAACTCGTATCTGGCGTAATTTAGAACCACGATGCATGTTAAGAAAATATGCAACACAACACAACAACAAACATTAAACCCTACCGTTCCATGGTGTAGGCCTGAAAGCAACAAAAACATTCCTCTACTTACCTGATTACTCGGCATGTGTTTGTTCGCTTCGACTACGCTAAATGCTCGTTCGTCAACCTATCAAATAAGAAGAACTCACTTATCATCCCTCTAGGAAATTCTAAGGAATACCTAAACCTAAAACTAATAACAATTTAAACCATTCAAAAATCAAAACCCTAAAACCCGATTTTTCCACAAATTGTGGTGTCCAACTTCAAACAGCTATAACTTATTCGTTTTTCAATAGATTTGGACGTGCCACCCCATTCCGTAAACCTTTACATATCTACTATCCATTGAAATAATCAAATTAACTCAACAAACAACTAGGCCGATCGGAATTCCAAGAAACAGAACCGGTGCATTTAACCCAAAAATCTAGTTTTTCACAATCACTTACCAATTACATAATCTAACCACCCAAACAGCCTAAACTAACATATCTAATGATTAAACTATCCAATTTGGAAGATAAACCAGAAAAATAATGAGAATTTTGTAGCCCCTCCTCTTAGGGTTTCCAAACCCTAACAAAACTTCCACAAAACCCATCAAAAACACCTAAAATCATCACCTATTAACATTATTAACAAAACCCACTCAAACTTACCTCAATCTTTGCTCAAAATTGATGAGATGGAGGAGAGGAGAATCCCTAGGGTTGCTAAAATTTCATGGAAGAAAGTGGGGGAAGAAGAAGGTTATTTCCTCATTTAATTTTCAATTTCTCTTTAAAATTAAAACACAATTGTCCCTTCTTTAACTTTTTCTCCACACATTTTTCTAACTTTATAAAATTGCCTCCCTCTTTTGTTTCTCTAATCTCCACCGTGAATGCCCCTTCCAAACCTCCTTCATACAATTTTCTTTCCTTTACTTTATGTTTACTTAAAAAAATCCATTTAACAATAACTTCTAAACCACTCCTCTTATATTTTTCACTTCCTAATTATCTTCCACTTTCACATTCTAAATCAAACAATTAGCATCATCCTACATTAACATTAAAGTCGCATGACACCCTAAACTAAGGCTACGTACGTTAAGAAAATTTTTTGGGTGTTATAATGTGTTTCAACTGGAATGAAAGCTCGGGTTCTTGATCAAATGAATAGCACTTTGACTGTCGCAATACAAGATATACTTATCTTGTTTATAACCCAATTCTGTCAGAAATTTTTGCATCCACAAAATTTCTTTACAGGCTTCTGTAGCTGCAATAAACTCATCTTCTATCGTAGACAATGCAATTGAATTTTGCCTCTTAGATTGCCATGACACAGCTCCCCCTCTAAATGTAACCAAATACCATGATGTTAATCTTCTGGAGTCAATATCTCTAGCCATGTCTGCATCAATATAGCCTACTAACAAAGACTCATTACTTCCAAAACACAAACTGAATTTAAAAGTACCTTGAAGATATCTAAGAATCCACTTCACTGCATTCCAATGGTCTCTGCCTGAATTTGTTAGAAATCTGCTGACTACTCCAACAGAATGTGAAATATTAGGTCTCGTACAAACCATGGCATACATCAAGCTGCCAACTGTTGAGGCATATGGAATTCTCTGCATTTCTGTTTTTCCTTCTTCAATGGAAATACTTTGTTCAGAAGTAAGTTTGAAATATTTAGCAAGAGGAGTACTGACCGGTTTTGCCTTATCCATATAGAATCGGCTGAGAACTTTCTGGATATATTTCTCCTGTGATAGCCATAATTTTCTATTCTTCCCATCACGAGTGATTCTCATCCTAAGCATCTATTTCACCGGTCCTAAGTCTTTCATGGCAAAAGACTTGTTAAGTTCATTCTTTAACTTAACAATTTTTTCTCTGTCTGGACCCACAATCAGCACATCGTCGACATAAAGTAGAAGGATTATAAAAGTATCATCCGTGAACTTTTTCACAGACACACAATGGTCTGAGGAAGTTTTTAAAGTAGAAGGATTATAAAAGTATCATCCGTGAACTTTTTCACAGACACACAATGGTCTGAGGAAGTTTTCTTGTACCATTGATTTCCCGTGAAGAAATCAAACTTCTTGTACCATTGTTCCTTTCTATACAGACTCTTCTTCAATCTATACAGACTCTTCTTCAATTTACATAACAGATGTTCCTTTCTCATGACAACGAACCTTTCTGGTTGTTCCATGTAAATTTCTTTTTCTAATTCACCATGTAAGAAAGCGGTCTTGACATCGAGCTTCTCGATCTCAAAATTTAGACTTGAGGCTAATCCAAGTACCACTCGTATGGATGACATTTTCACAACGGGTAAAAAAATTTCCTCAAAGTCAACCCCCTTCTTCTGACCAAAGCCTTTTACGATTAGTCATGCCTTATATTTTGGTTGTGAATTTTCGTCTTTGAGTCTGTATACCCATTTGTTCTTGAGTGCCTTTCTCCGCTTTGGAAGCTGAACCAACTCATAAGTATGGTTCTCATACAATGATCTCATCTCATCTTGCATTGCATTCAACCAGTTCTTCTTTTGTTGATGCTCCATAGCTTTCTTATAGCACTCAGGTTCATCGACATCAGTGATCATCACATACTCGTTTACACAGTATTTCCTCGATGGTTGACGATCTCTTGTTGACCTTCTTAACTCTGGTTTGGTAGCTGGTTCAGGAGAAATCTCTGTTTCTCCATGGTCAACATCATCAGCTGCTTGATCACTATATCCTCCAACATCTCCCCCGTCAAAAGTTGATTTCACCTGATCAACTTTTACTAGATGCTCATCTGAGATTTCCATTTCTTTCTTCTTGTTTTCAATGGTTTGATCTTCAAAGAAGACAACATCTCGGCTTCTGACAATCTTCTTGTCAACCGGATCCTAAAGCCTATATCTGAATGCATCACTTCCGTATCCAAGGAATATGCATTCTTTAGCTTTGCTGTCTAGCTTGGACCTCTCATCTTTGGGAATATGGAGGAACGCTCTGCATCCAAACACCTTTAAATGTTTATACGAGACGTCCTTTCTTGTTCATAGTCTGTTTGGCACTTCTCCACAAAGAGGTGTTGACTGAGACAAGTTAATGACATTTACTGCGGTATTTATCGCTTCTCCCCAGATTGTTTTGGGAAGCTTTGAAAGTGATAGCATGCACCTTATCTTCTCCACGAAAGTTCAGTTCATTCTTTCCACAACGCCATTTTGTTGAGCAGTTTTTGAACAGATCTTTCGTGCCTGATCCAATGCAATTTGCAGTAATCGTCAAATGATCCCATATATTCACCACCATTGTCAATTTGGAAAACCCTAACCATGGGGTACAAAATTTAGGGTTCAAATGTTAGTTTTCTTTCCTAATTTCATGTTGTAGTTGTTGAATGGATTAGTTTAGGTGGTTTATGGAGTTAGAATGGTGATTTGGTGGAAGTTGTGAAAAACTGGGTTTTTGAAACTAAGAGGGACGATTCTGTTTTGTGCAATACGAGTTGTCCATGTTTTTTGGTTGATCAATTTGAGTGTTTCAATGGATACTTGGCGTGTAGAGGTTTACGGGTTGGGGTGGCACGTTGAAATCTGTTGAAAAATGAGAAAGTTATGGCCGTTTGAAATTGGATGCTAGAAATTGTGCATAAAATCAGGTTTTAGGGCTTTGAGGGTGAATTTGTTTTAAGTGTTGTATAGTTTAGTTAGAAAACCTTTAGAGTTTCTTAGTGACATATTAAGTTGAATTTTCTGTATTTTAGGTCCTCGATCTAGCGAAGTGATTTGACGAAGTAAGCAATTGAAAGCCGATCAGTCAGGTAAGTAGTGGTTGCTATCCTTTCGCCTTTGGGCCTACACCATAGAACGGTAGGGTTAATGGTTATTTATTTCGTGTTGTGTTGTGTTGCATATTCATTGACATGCATCATGGTTTTACACGAGTTTCTTGCATGGTTTGATTGTGAACGCGAAATGTAATCAGATAAAGTAAATTGAGAAATGCATCTTGATTAGCGTGCCTTGTTGGGATTACATGCTGTAGTGTAACACCCCGGAGGGACCTCTATGAAAGATGACCGGCTAAAATATGAAATCTTGATTAGTGTGCCTTGTCGGGATTATGTGCTGGAGTGTAGCACCCCGAGGGGACCTCTATGAAAGATGATTGTGTAACGCCTGGGTTTTCGGATCTTAGGGTTTTCTAATTTCTTAGGTTATTTTCGTAAAATAGCAAATTAAAGTATTTTTTTGAGCGGCATGTTTCTTTAGAGCCCTAGGAATTTATGAGAATTTTTAGAGGAATAAGTGAAATTTTAGAAATCCAAATCGAAAGAGTGATGCTAGAGTTCCCGTTTTAGCCTTTTAGTATGTTAATTCGTAAAAATAGCAAAATAAGTCCGTTTTGTGAACGGTGAGTTTTGTTAGAACTCTAAGATTAAATTGGAATATTTGGAGAAATAAAGAAATTCTAGAGAAACCGAATCGATAGACTAATTAAAGAATTAAGCATAGAATTGGGGGAAGGGCATTTAGTTATTTGGTAAGTTAAAATTATAATTTTTATTTAAAACAGAATGGCTTCACGAAGAAGCCATTCTGCTGCCGAGCTCCCGACGACAGAGAGAGCCGAGCGACGACTCTCTCTGACGTCCACCGCGATTCCTCGAAGTTTTTCCGGCCAGACAACGTCAGCGATTCCAGGGCTGCCATTTCCGACCGTCTTCGCTCACAAATCGAACGGTAAGCTCAATTTTTGGCCCTGTTCTTGCTCGGTTTGTGGCCGAGGGTGACGAGCTGCGTTGAGCTCCGATCACCGGCCGTTTTTGGCTGCTCTCGGCGTTGTATTGTCGAGCTTAATGCCGGCGTAGATCGCCGAGCAGCATGGTGCTCGGGTTGAACTTGAAACAGGGGACCCGAGTTTGAGCCTAGGGTTTTCTTAATTGGAAACTTTGATTTTTGGTTAGATTATTCTAATTGAGGGTATATGTGGTCGATTAGTGAGGAAATGAGTGAGAATTGATAGAAAATCGGAAATGGGGGAAATTCCGGGTGAAGGGCATAATCAGGTTTTTGCCATTTTGACCTAGCTATGGTCGTTTGTTTTAAATTTTCTTTTTGGCAGGTTAAAATAGGTTATTAGAGGAGTATGTGGCCGCTAGAATCGTTCAATTCTGACAACCGACGCCAAAGTTATGCACGTTTGAAGTTTTGGGTCAGTTTTTACCGAACCCAAATTAGTGGCCCGTTTAGTTAGGTTTTAGTTGGATTAGGCTAGAAATAGTAGTTTGAGATGTTTTCACGAAAATGAGAGTTTAGTTATGCCGAGCGAGTTCTAATGCAATGTTTTGATATTTAGGTTTTTCAGGTTCCACGGTTAAGATTTCAGATAGATACAAATTGCTAAGGACGCCAGGTAAGTAGTGTATGTTTACGCGTTGCCCTTTTGGCCTACATCACAGGACGTTAAGATTTGTTTGCATGTTTTAAGTATGTTTAGACTATGCATCATGTTTAGAAAAAGTATGAAAATGTTTTAGCATATGTTTTCACGATTTGGACGTAGAAACTACAACGATGTAAAACGAAAATGTATAGTGTCTGAGGGAAGTGGTTCACCCTTCAAATGTAAAGTGTGGAACGTCCAGAAAATATAGAACGTCTGAGGGAAGTGGTTCACCCTTCAGATGAAGTTGTGGAACGTCTAGAGATGGAGAAACTAATCCGCCCTGCATTGGTAGAGGATTACATGTATGTACGATGGAAACGATATAAATTGAAACGAAATGATTATGTACGATGAAACTGTAGAAACTACATATATTAAGTAAAATGTTTTAAATTCATATTTCACTACTTGCTAAGCATTAGGCTTATAGTTTGAGTTCTGCGATGTAGGTGGGCAAGAACATGTACGGTGAGTTTCCACAAGCACACAAAGATTTCAAACGCAGTTGGAGGAGTACGACTATGGCGGCAACCCGACAATATTGTTAGGGCGATTCCTACCAGGGTTAGTATGTGTCGTTGGTTAGTATGTGGACGTGTCTGTTTTGGGTATGTTTACGTGTCGTTTTGATTAAGAAAGTGAACAGAAGTGTCTATGTATGTGGATAGATGATTTTTTTTGAAAAATGTATGAAAAGTTGAGTTTGATATATATGTAGTGGAAGTAGAACGTTTAGAATGTGGAGTCTTAATTTTAGAAATATACTGGAACTGTTTTTTTATTTTAAAACAGGTAAGGATACACTTGATTTTTAGAGCGATCCACGCAGTTCGTTTTCGTGAATTTTAATACGTTTTCGGATATGTTTTTTGACTCCGTTTTGAGTTGGGATTTTGAGGGTCGAGGTATTTTATGTTTAGAAATGTTCGGGGTAAGTTTATGGAAGAAGTGTAGTTGAAAGAAAGGGAGAAAAGTAGGAAAAAAAAATGAGGTGGGTCAATTGTCTATGTCCGTTTTCTTTTAAAGTGTTAAGTAAAAATGAAAAATCTTATGCGAAAATACGAGGGCTTAGGTCAAAGTTATGTAAATGTAAAGTCAAGTCCTGTGACGGCCCTACGGGGTTGGGGTCGTTACAGTTATGGTATCAGAGACATGTGGTCGCAATCGTTCAGTTGATTACCTAACAATGCTACTCGCCCCATGGAAGGGCTTCGCCAACTGTAAGTGTTTAAGTTTAAGTAATGATCTATAGATGTTTATAGTGTTTTGTGTTTTCTAACATGTCTAGGTACAAGAAAAGGCCGTGAGTACCTAAGCAACCTTGAATGGATCCCAATAGCCAGTTTATGGACATATTACGCCAACAGTCAGAACAGATAGGGGTTTTGCTAAATCGAAATGGACAAGGTAACGATTCTCAGGACCAAGGTGGAGAAAGGTTTAAACGGCTTAGGCCCCCGACATTCGATGGATAGTCTTCGGATCCCGCTTGCGCCGAGAAGTGGATTCGCAAGATCGAGAGCATGTTTGCTTGTGCTAAGGTAGAGGAAACCGACAAGGTAACGTGTACGGTATTTAACTTGGATAAGGATGCCATTTCTTAGTGGGATACAGTGATGGCCACTACGGATACGAAGGTTATGACGTGGGAACAGTTCAAGACGACATTCTACAACAAGTATTTTCGTCGCACTCACCGAGCCAACAAGAGAGTAGAGTTTTCCAAACTATGCCAAACGGGAACAGTGGCCGAGTATGTACAAAGGTTTGAGTCTTTATCTCACTATGCAGATCCTTTGGTTGGCAACGATGAGGACAAAGTTTTTCAGTTTGTGGAAGGTTTAAAGTTGGAGATTCTGAAAGGAGTAAAGACTGCAAACATCGACGACGTGCCGTACCATTTGGTTGTGGCCAAGGCGTTAGAACTGGATGATATTGAAATGAAACTACAACAACAAAGAGAAATGTCGAGAAAGCCCTTCAGAGAATCTATGACTCAACAAAGTGACGAAGAACAACAACCACCGAGGGGCACAAAAAGGACGAGTGATGAAGAAATTAGTCAAGGAAATGGAAAACGTGCCTCTGGATATTCGCAGTTCCCTCAATGCCCAACGTGTAAGAAGTTCCATGATAGGGTGTGCAAGGCAGGTTCGGGCTGATGTTTTATCTGTAATGAGCAAGGTCATATTTCTACGGACTGTCCAAAGAAGAATCTAGGAAGGTGTTTCAAGTGTCAAGAGGTAGGTCATCTCTCCAGGAACTGTCCTAAGAAAGGTAAAGGGCAGTGCTTTGTTTGCAATAGGACGGGCCATCTTGCCAGAGACTGCCCGACACGGAACGAAGTACTCACAAGAGTATCGCCAAGAATCTTCTCCCTCAATAGTGCAGACAACGAAGAGCAGCCTACCGTAGTTGCAGGTATGTTTCATTTTAATTAATTATAGAAGATGCTAAAGTAGAAATGTTAGAATAAGTCGTATAGAAGTTATGTAGCATGTTTGAGAAAGCAGAAGTGGATAGATTAATTAGTTAATTTTAGAGAAAACCTGAGAGGAAATAAATATTTGTTTATGTGTTGAGAAACTTAGGGAAATGATTAGAATTGGTATTATGTAGTTTATGAAGTAGGAAAAAGGGAAGGTTGAAAGTTGAGGTTTAATTCATTAGAATCTAGTGATGTGTAAATTGGGAAAATATAGGAAATTTTGAATGAGGAAAATAGGAACTATGCGATGTAAGGTAAAAAGGATGATAGGATAGATTTAGAATTGTGTATAGATTTATAAGGGTAAGTGTAAAGGCCTTTAGGTTTAATTGAGAGTTAAAATAAGAAAGTTAGCATCTAGGTGTTTAGTGTTTCATATGAGATAAGTCAAAAGGTTTAGGTAAATTGCGACTCATAAGTTACGTCGAAGTGTCTTTGCACCGTTGAAGTATTGAAAGAATGGTTTAAGGAATTAGTAGACCTAAGAATTTGATAGTGTTTGGTGACAACCAAGGTGAAAGTGGGATAAATCGAACATAGTGGACACAAGTATAGCAACTTAGAGAATACTTTGAAAGAAAAGGGGGTAAATTTAAGTATTCAGAGCCCCGAGTACTAGGATTGTGTTAGAGTGACTAATGGAACGTCATGTTTGCCCAATGTCCATGGGTGTATGGGTGCGAGTGATGGATTAGAAATTTGATGGTAAGGTATAGGAGGACTTGGAAGTGGAAGAATTAGGATAAGAAGGTTATGTATTAGGTCCTTCGTATTAAGTAATAGAAGAAGCTTCGAGGAATTATGATGGCTATAGATGCGTTAGATTGATGTGGTATGAGAAAAGTAGGGAAACGATTGAATTTAATTCGAGGAAAACTAGAGTGGAGGTTGAGTTGGGGGAGATTTGAGAGATTAAGTGATGATGGATTAGGTTGAAAGCAATGAACGTATGAGTGATTGAGTTACAAATGCATAGTTAGGAGAATCACAACTTTGAAAATCTAAGAATTGTCATTACCCGATAGGTGATTAAGGCTATAGTGTAATCAAGATTTAGTATTGCAACAGTAATTACGGTGGTAGCATTGGAGTGAGAGATAAGAGGATTGACTAAGCAACAATTTTGAGGACAAAATTTCATTTAAGGAGGGAAGGATGTAACGCTCGGGTTTTCGGATCTTAGGGTTTTCTAATTTCTTAGGTTATTTTCATAAAATAGCAATCTAAAGTAGTTTCTTGAGCGGGATGTTTCTTTAGAGCCCTACGAATTTATGGGAATTTTTAGAGGAATAAGTGAAATTTTAGAAATCCAAATCGAAAGAGTAATGCTAGAGTTCCCGTTTTAGCCTTTTAGTATGTTAATTCGTAAAAATAGCAAAATAAGTCCGTTTTATGAATGGTGAGTTTTGTTAGAACTCTAAGATTAAATTAGAATATTTGGAGAAATAAAGAAATTGTAGAGAAACCGAATCGATAGACTAATTAAAGAATTAAGCATAGAATTAAGGGAAGGGCATTTAAGTAATTTGGTAAGTAAAAATTATAATTTTTATTTAAAACAGAATGGCTTCATGAAGAAGCCATTCTGCTGCCGAGCTCCCGACGACAGAGAGAGCCGAGCGACGACTCTCCTCCGACGTCCACCGCGATTCCTCGACGTTTTTCGGCCAGACAACGTCGGCGATTCCAGGGCTGCCATTTCCAACCGTCTTCGTGCACAAACCGAACGGTAAGCTCGATTTTTGGCCTGTTCTTGCTCGGTTTTTGGCCGAGGGTGACGAGCTTCGTTGAGCTCAGATCACCGGCCGTTTTTGGCTGCTCTCAGCGTTGTATTGCCGAGCTTAATGCCGGCGTAGATTGCCGAGCAGCATGGTCCTCGGGTTGAGCTGGAAACAGGGGACTCGAGTTTGAGCCTAGGGTTTTCTTAATTGGAAACTTCGATTTTTGGTTAGATTATTCTAATTGAGGGTATATGTGGTCAATTGGTGAGGAAATGAGTGAGAATTGATAGAAAATCAGAAATGAGGGAAATTTTGGGTGTAGGGCAGAATTGGGTTTTTTTCCATTTTGACCTAGCTATGGTTGTTTGTTTCAAATTTCCTTTTTAGCAGGTTAAAATAGGTTATTAGAGGAGTATGTGGCCGCTAGAATCGTTCGATTCCGACAACCGACGCAAAAGTTATGCACGTTTGAAGTTTCGGGTCAGTTTTACCGAACCCAAATTGGTTGCCCGTTTAGTTAGGTTTTAGTTAGATTATGCTTAAAATAGTAGTTTAAGATGTTTTCACGAAAATGAGAGTTTAGTTATGCCGAGCGAGTTCTAATGCAATGTTTTGATATTTAGGTTTTTCAGGTTCCACGGTTAAGATTTCAAATAGAGACAAATTGCTAAGGACGCCAGGTAAGTAGTGTATGTTTACGCGTTGCCCTTTTGGCCTACATCACAGGACGTTAGGATTTGGTTGCATGTTTTAAGTATGTTTAGACTATGCATCATGTTTTAGAAAAAGTACGAAAATATTTTAGCATATGTTTTCACGATTTGAACGTAGAAACTACAACGATATAAAACGAAAATGTATAGTGTCTGAGGGAAGTGGTTCACCCTTCAGATGTAAAATGTGGAGCGTCCAGAAAATATAGAACGTCTGAGAGAAGTGGTTCACCCTTCAGATGAAGTTGTGGAACGTCTAGAGATGGAGAAACTAATCCGCCCTCCATTGGTAGAGGATTACATGTATGGACGATGGAAACGATATAAATTGAAATGAAATGATTATATACGATGAAAACTGTAGAAACTGCATATGTTAAGTACAATGTTTTAAATTCATATTGTCACTACTTGCTAAGAATTAGACTTATAGTGTAACACCCGAGTTTTTTCGGGTTTCCGCTCCAAGGCTATTTTCGTAAATAAGTAAATTAGGTCCGTTTTGCGAGCGGATAGTTTTATTAGGACCCTAGAAATTTATGGGGATTTGTAGAAGAATAAGTGAAATTTTAGAAGTCCAAATCAAAAGAGTAATGCTAGAGTTTCCGTTTTAGCCTTTTAGTTTGTTAATTCGTAAAAATAGCAAAATAAGTCTGTTTTGTGAACGGTGAGTTTTGTTAGAACTCTAAGATTAAATTGGAATATTTGGAGAAATAAGGAAATTGCAAAGAAGCCGAATCGATGGACTAATTGAAGAATTAAGCATATAATTGATGGAGGGGCATTTAAGTAATTTGATAAGTAAAAGAAAAATTATAATTTTTATTTATAATTTTTATACAAAAGTTGAATGGCTTCACGATGAAGCCATTCCACCCCGACGCCAAGCGAGCCCCGACGACAGAGAGGGAGACGCGCGACCCTCTGACGGCGACCACGGCTCCGACCACCGTTAAGACGAGCGAACTCCGGCGAGCTGAACCAGAGCTCAGTTCGGCCTTCTCCGCGCCAGACCCGACCGAAAATAGGTTGAGTTTCTTCCCTGTTTTCGTTCTGTTCATGGCCGACAGTGGCAAGCTCGATTGAGCTCCGTCCACCGGCCCTTTTTGGTTGCTTTCAGCGTCAATTGGCCGAGCTCGGTGCTGGCATGGATTGCCGAGCAATGAGGAGATCAGATTTGGGGAAAAACCGAGGGCTAGGTTTTTGGAGCTCGGGTTTTTCGTATGGGATTCCGGGTTTTCTTATTAGATTATGTTAATTGGATGTTAGGAGGATAGATTAGTGAGGAATTGAGAGAGTTTTGATAAAAAAATTGAAAAAGTGAAATTTTGGGAAAAAGGGGCAGTTTCGGTTTTGCCCTTTTTGACCTAGTTCCGGTCATTTGTTTTAAAATTCCTTTTGGCAGATTAAAATAGGTTATTAGAGGAGTACGTGGCCGCTGGAATCGTTCGATTCCGATAACCGACGCGAAAGTTACACGCGTTCGAAGTTTTAGGTCGGTTTTTACCGAACCCAAATTAGTGGCCCATTTAATTAGGTTTTAGTTGGATTTGACTAGAGACTTAGTTTAAGTTTAGAGTTCGTTTATTTAGGATCGGTTTTAATGCCTTAATTGTGAAATGCTTTAGGTGGAGACGACCTTTGGACGGTGCTCAGCTTACTACGGACGCCAGGTAAGTGGATGTTAGGCTTCCGGCCCTTAAGGCCCTACATCGTGTCAACGTTAGGTTTTTCTGCTTTGATGATGATTTTCTGATTGTGGGGATTAATGAGTCGGGTAGCTTAGAATGTTAGTTGTTTGTGAAGTTCGTTAAGAGTAGTATATGTCCATGTACGTAGTGAATTGTTTGATGATATGTCGTACATAGATTTCTCATGCATCATGTTTTAAAAGAAAAGTACGAAAATATTTTAGCATATGATTTCACGATTTAAACGTAGAAACGACAACGATGTAAAACGAAAATGTATAGTGTCTGAGGGAAGTGGTTCACCCTTCAGATGTAAAGTTGTGGAACGTCCAGAAAATGTATGATATCTGAGGGAAGTGGTTCACCCTTCAGATAAAGATTTATATGTGGAACGTCTAGAGATGGAGAAACTAATCCGCCCTCCATTGGTAGAGGATTACATGTATGTACGATGGAAATGAAATGAATATGTATAATGAAACGAAATGAGATGAATATGTATGACGAAACGAAACGAAATGAATATGAACGATGAAACGAAACGAAATGATTATGTACGATGAAACTGTAGAAACTGTATATGTTAAGTAAAATGTTTTAAATTCATATAGTGCATCCCCTTACTAAGCATTAGGCTTACTGTTTATGTTGCATGATGTAGGTGACAGGTGTGAACTCGATGACAAAGAATAGGTGGTCGACGGATGGTGCTCGTGGCGACGGGGTGTGTTTTGGTTTGGCTAGATGATCCGATGGTGTGCCCCGAACTGTTTTGGTGGCGAATGGATGTGAGTTAGTTTTGTTGGTTAGAAAGGTGATGGATTTTAGGGTGTATATTTAAGTTTAATATTCAGGAAATTTTATAGTGGATAAGTTTAATGTTTTAGGGAATTTAGTGCTTATGCTCGATGTATGTTTTGAGGATTTGATTCGGTTTTGTTTGTGAAAGCATCAAAGTGTTTAAGTATGTAGATTGAATGTTTTGATAGAAAAAAAATGTATGAATAGTCGAGTTTTGATGTATATGTAGTAGTAGTAGATTGTTTAGAATGTGGAGTTTAAATTTTAGAATTTTACTGGAACTGTTTGGGTATTTTGAACTGTTTGGTTATTTTAAAACAGGTAAGGATACGCTTGATTTTTAGAGCGATCCACGCAGTTTGTTTTCTTGAGTATAGGTGATATTAGTGTCGTGTTTTAATTGATCTTACTTTAATTGTTTTAAATGTTTTAAGTTATTAAGGGTTTTAGTCTAGTTTTAAATGTTTTAAAAGTTGAAATGTTTTACTCTCAAATGTTTAATGTTTAAGTCAAAGTTAGTCCCTAAAGGTTGTTAGAGGTGGGTCAATTGTCTAGGTCCGTTTTCTTTAAAGTGTTAAGTAAAAAATGAAAAAGTTTATGGGAAAATACGAGGGCTTAGGTAATAGTTATGTCACGGCAAGTCCGTGGCGGCCCTACGGGGTTGGGGTCGTCACATATAGTTTGAGTTCTGTGATGTAGGTTGGGAAGAACATGTACGGTGAATTTCCACGAGCACACAAAGATTTCAGACGCGGTTGGAGGAGTACGACTATGGCGGCAACCCGGCAATATTGTTAGGGCGATTCCGACCGTGGTTAGTATGTGTCTGTGGTTAGTATGTGGACGTGTCTGTTTTGGGTATGTTTACTTGTCGTTTTGATTAAGAAAGTGAACTGGAAGTGTCTATGTATGTGGATAGATGATTTTTTTTGAAAAATGTATGAAAAGTTGAGTTTGATATATATGTAGTGGAAGTAGAACGTTTAGAATGTGCAGTCTTAATTTTAGAAATATACTGGAACTGTTTGGTTATTTTAAAACAGGTTAGGATACGTTCGATTTTTAGAGCGATCCACGCAGTTTGTTTTCGTGAATTTTAATATGTTTTTGGACTCCGTTTTGAGTTGGGATTTTGAGGGTTGAGGTATTTTATGTTTAGAAATGTTCGGGGGTAAGTTTATGGAAGAAGTGTAGTTAAAAGAAAGGGAGAAAAGTAGGAAAAAAAATGAGGTCGGTCAATTGTCTATGTCCGTTTTCTTTTAAAGTGTTAAGTAAAAATGAAAAATCTTATGCGAAAATACGAGGGCTTAGGTCAAAGTTATGTAAATGTAAAGTCAAGTCCTGTGACGGCCCTATAGGGTTGGGGTCGTTACAGATTGGCTAAAATACGTAAATGACGTGAGTATGAATTCCTAGACGGTTATAGGATTCTATGATCGACGAGGGAGATTATGTATGACCATCCTAGACGGTTATGGGATGAGTGCTATCTGGTCTTGCTCTGGTGGTTCTGAGTGTGGCCATCCTAGATGGTTATAGGATGTTTGCCTACTCGATCCACACGACTTATGAAATGATTAAAGCAACGAACAGCAAATAAGCACAACTAAGTGTTAGAAACTGCATGTGTTAGGTTTGATTGCATTGTGTTGTCGCATTTGTAATTTCCTACTAGCTAAGTAATAGGCTTACGTTTTGTGTTCTATGGTGTAGGTGACGCGGTATATACAGGTAAGGTTGAGTGCGAGGACCAGGACTAGATGCGGTCGTTTATGCATAGGGCACGCCGGTGCAGGCAATTGTCAGGGCGCTTCGACCTGGTTCTCGGGATGTGTGGTTGTGTTTGGGGTTTGATATTTTGTGGTTGTTTTTGTTAAATTTGATTTGGTGTAAATATTTATGGTTTTGGCACAATTGTGGACTTGGGTTAAATGTTTGATATATATATTTACAGGTTTTTGGGTTTTGCAAATTATAGCGTTATGCCACTCGTTTTGGTTTTAAAATAAACAATGTCGGGTTTATTTTCTCTATTTTTTTATTAATCATTTTAAGTCGATTTTTTGAGATTTTTACAGGGCACGGAGTAGGGAGTGTGGGGAATGTGTGGTTAAATTTTCAGTTGATTTGGAGGTGTTTGGCTTGAAGAAAAATGAAGAAAATTGAGGAAATTTGAAAAAAAGTGAAAAATGGGCGGTTTTTTTAAATTTCCTATTTCTACTATGTTTTGAGCTGACCTTTTTCGACGTATTTTTAACGTATTTACGGACGTTTACTGTAAGGCCCCGAGTTATCTGAACCCGGTTCGTCACACAAAGCCCGTACACGACTAAGAAATTTCAACCATATTTTTAAACTTCTCTCAACATTCAAGATTTGACATTTGCTAAAATCTCAATACAATTAAAAATTTACAGCGGAAATCATTTGAGCGACAATAGGGTTTAAACAAAACTGCGAAACATTGTTTGAAATGCTAAGAAACAATCATCAATTAGGAAATAAAGGTTTCAATCGTGGAATACTTGAGAAGTTGCAGAATTCAAACGCATCTGCCGATGAAATAAGTCAATCGGAAGAAGCAGAAACAGAAAATAGAAGGCTTCTACCGATGACGTCAACCAGAAGAGTTGGAAACAAAAGACACCTCTCGGTGGACTGCATCTACCGATGACGTCAGCCGGATAAATCAATTATCCAACATCAACCGATCGCAAAACGACAAGTTTTACGACTCGCATCTACCGACGGCAAAATGACAAAAAATCTCTCATTTCCTTCTTCCGACAAAATAAACTGCATACACTGATCACTAAATGACAAAGCATAATACCCACTCACACCGATAGTGTAAAATCTACATCTTTCGATAGAATTTAACCTACATCGTCCGATTGAATAAACTTCATGTACCGATGACTTTACTGAAACATCATCCGATGGCTTTATTGAAGGCATCTTCTGATAGACAACATAACTATAACTCAACATCTACCAATAGACATCATCTACCGATAGAAAGCAGAGCAACATAACAACAACTTCTTGCTATACAACACAACTCTAACTACAGAAAAGAATTTACTCACTTTACTGAAACCATTTAGAAACAATTCAAATTATTGCATTACTCAAATCCAGTAAGAACCAACATTTAAAACTCCACCGAATACTATTATCAGAAAATCTCAAAATGTATTCAAAATATTGAAAACCATTACTGTCATGAAAACCTAACATACGCAGATTGAAACACTGTCAACTAAACCATTCCAACTATTGACGTCAGTTAATCCGCCTCATCAGTTTACCAGGCCGACCTCCAACCATGGCTAATCATCTGTGCATTCAGGAAAATCACCTGCAGTATCCTCAACACCTACATCACAAAACTCATCTATTAGCCTAATGCTAAGTAAGTAAAGCAGTAATGAAATGAAATGCTGAAACATAAATTCCTAAACATGCAATTTCTACTTTTTCATCTCAGTTGCATTCACATTCATTCATAAGCTGATCTGATCTCTCGGTTCCCTTAGGAAGTGGATCAATTTTCCCAATGTTATTCATCCTCTACTCGATTAAGGGGCGGATGAATTCCCTTAATAGCTGATTTGATCCCTCTGTTCCCTTGGGAATGGGATCAATCCTCCCAATGTTATAAATCCCTTCATAAGTTAAGGGGTGGATTAGTTCCCTTAATAGTTTGTCTGTCACATTCAATTCATGCCTTACCATCCTTACATGAAAATTCATTTTCGCAATCTTTCAAAAACATGATGCATGACATACAAAATCATTCACACAATACATAACCCTACTGTTTTGTGATGTAGGCCCGAAGGCACATGCGTACTTTACTTACTTGGATCCCTGGGAATTGTTTGGTTGCTAACCACTTCGGGTCTTGCTCAAACCTAAAACCGTAGACAGTGTATTAGTTGAACTTCATTCTAAACTATCCAGGAGTCTAAGGAAATTAGTTTTGGAAGCTCAGATCTTCATGCATTCCCGATTCTGCACTAAGTTCGAAACTACACTCATTCACAACACTCCCAAAACACATACGTTGTACTCCCTCTGCTATCTAACCGTCAAGTCATAAGGAAAAATGAGGGGACTCACCTAAGTCGGAGAAATCGCTAGAGAAATCGAAGGGAGGGCCTCCTAGAGCACTCTGCTGAGCTGAGGAGCTGAGAGTCGAAAAGAATTGGAAAAAAGTGGCGGCTACAATGCATTAAATCCAAAAACCTATTCCTTAAATACGTTATCCAGTTTAAAATTTCCAATTACCCTTATGCCCCTGCCTATTCATCCATTAACCCTACATTTATTATCACCTTATAAAGTGTCATTAATTTAGGAAGAAATTAGACTTGGTTCTAAAAAACCAGGTGTTACATTTACCAACATTTTTCGAGGGTCCGAAAAACCAAAAAATCGAGTAAAAAATTTATCAAAAATTATTTTAAACGTTGTTTTAAACAGCGGTTTGAGTTAGCAAAGTAGCGCACCTAGCCGGGGTGGGTTTGGGGGCGTTACAAGTTGGTATCAGAGCAAAAGTGGTCGAGTCGTTCAAAGAATTACCCGACAATGCCGGCTGCCATAAATGTGCTTAACAGACTGTAAGTATTTCTTTACCTTTAGCTAGTTCTTTTCTAAGATTAGATTTTCTAACCTTTACAGGAATAGAATTTTAAATGCCAAGGAACCCAGGACGACCCGGACGGCCCAAAAATGAACCTGAGCAACCTGAAGATCCAATAAGCAACTCCGGGATTTACTGAATGTTCAATCTCAGTTGCTTGGAATTTTTATGAATCAAGGTTTACCGGGAAATTTGGCAGCGGGGTCTGGCTCAGGAGCGGGCTCTAGTGGGGACCGATTTAGAAGACTCAAGCCTCCACCGTTTGAAGGTCGTTTGACTGATCCGTCAACTGCTGAGAATTGGATATGCACTATGGAAAATATGTTTAATGTCGCTGAGGTGGAGGACGAAAATAAAGTAAAATGTGCTACTTTCCACCTCTCTAGCAGCGCCCAAAGCTAGTGGAAAACAGTAAAGGCTACAAATGATATTCGGGGCATGACTTGGGAGGCATTTAAAGAGTTATTTTATGAAAAATATTACAACTGGACAGTCCAAGCCGCAAAGAGATTGGAGTTTATGGCATTGAAGCAGACAGGATCAGTAGGAGAGTACATACAGCAGTTTGAATTATTGTCCAGGTTTGCCAGTCATCTAATTAGCAGGGAGGAAGACAAAATCTTTCAGTTTGTGCGGGGCTTGAAGCCGGAGATTGAGATGTTGGTGAAGGCATTTGGAATTGATGGAATACCATTTAATCGTGTGGTGGCCAAAGCTTTGGAGGTGGAGGCAACAGCTGTTAAAATTCTTAAACCTACCGAAGCTCCGAAGAGGATCATCTTCACAGCTCAATTTAGCCGAGGAGGATCATCTTCACAGCAACAGCAAACTAAAAGGCCGGGAGGAAATATAAGTGATCAGAGAGGTGGCAAGAAGCCACAACGACAACAGAAGAGAAAGTTTCTGCAGTGTCCAAAGTGCCTGAAGTCCCATCCCAAAGAGTGTGGGTAATTTGATGGGAAATGTTATAACTGTCTTGAAGCTGGTCATGTCTCCCATGATTGTCTAAAGCCGAAAGTCACCCGATGCTTTAAATGTAATCAACCAGGTCATATAGCTACCAATTGCCCTGCAGCACAGAAAGGTCCAGTCAAAGCTATGCCCAGAATTTTTGCTATGATCGAGCCTGACAGTGAAGACCGTCCTGCAGTGATTTCAGGTACCCTGCTTTTACTTTGATAGACTCATGTGCATCCCATTCGATTGTAGCGCTGGCTTTTGTGGTGAAAGTTCAGATGGAAGTGAATCCAGCTGGGTGTTTTTATGATGTGAAACTACCTTCCGGTGACTGTCTACATTCAGATCAGATGGTATTCAATAGTTTGATATCGGTTGGAAGAAGGACATTGCCTGCTGATTTGATTGTAATGGCGATAACCGGGTATGATGTTATACTTGGTATGGACTGGTTGTTCAGACACCACGCCACAATTGACTGCCGAGCAGGAACAATTAATTTTCATCTTTCGGACGGTGAGAAGCTTACACTACAGTCTTTGAGACATGTACAGAAGCTTTCAGTGATGGATGCTCGGGAATCTATTAAGGGTGAGTTTATTTGTTTTCTTGCAACTATTGTAGATGTCCATTCTTTGGTAGAAGTGAAACCTCAGGATGTCTTAGTTATTCGTGAGTTTCCCGAGGTGTTCCTGGATGATTTGCCTGGTCTACCTCTGGACCGGGAAATCGAGTTTGCCATTGACGCATATCCTAGAGCTGAACGTGTGTCGAAGAACCCTTACAGGTTAGCTCCTCTTGAGTTGAAAGAATTGAAGAAGCAGTTGGAGGAACTGGTCGACAATGACTTTATACGCCCTAGTTTCTCGCCTTGGGGAGAGTCCATGTTGTTTGTGAAGAAGAAAGATGGGTCGCTTCGAATGTGCATTGATTACAGGGAGCTGACAAGCTAACAGTGAAAAACAAGTATCCGTTGCCAAGAATAGATGATTTGTTCAATCAACTGCAAGAAGCCCAGATATTTTCTAAGATTGATCTGAGATCGGGGTATTACCAATTGTAGGTTAAGTCGTAGGATATTCCGAAGACAGCTTTCCAGACTCGGTATGGACATTATGAGTTCTTGGTTATGTCGTTCGGATTAACGAATGCTCCAGCTGCATTCATGGACCAGATGAATCTAGTATTCCGGGAGTATCTTGATAAATTTGTGATTGTGTTTATCGACAATATTCTGGTTTATTCCCGTGATGAGGAGGAGCATAAAGAGCATCTGAGAATTGTTTTGGAGACTTTGAGGCGGCATCAGTTATATGCCAAGTTTTCAAAATGTGAATTTTGGTTGACTAGGGTACACTTTCTTGGTCATGTTATTTCTAATGGAGGTATATTGGTGGATCCAGCTAAGATTCAGTCAATTAATGATTGGCCTCAACCAATGAATGTTAGTGAAATTTGGAGTTTTCTAGGGTTGGCTGGCTATTACAGAAGGTTTATTGAAGAGTTTTCTAAAATAGTAGCACCTATGACTCGTTTGACAAGAAAAGACGTGAAGTATGGGTGGTCTGAAGAGTGTGAGCTAAGCTTTCAGACGTTGAAGTAGAAATTGACTACAACTCCAGTTCTGACGTTGCCTGTAGCAAAGGAGAAGTTCTGTATTTACTGTGATGCCTCTCGGATTGGGTTGGGTTACGTGCTTATGCAGAATGATAAGGTGATAGCCAATGCTTCTAGGCAGTTGAAGTCCTATGAGAAGAATTATCCGACCCATGATCTGGAGTTAGCTGCTGTGGTGTTTGCTTTGAAGATCTAGAAGCATTACTTATATGGTCAGCAGTGCGAGGTATATTCAGATCATAAAAGTTTGAAGTATATCTTCACTCAAAAAGAGTTGAATATGAGGCAACAACGGTGGTTAGAGTTCGTGAAGGACTATGATATGGAAATTAAATACCACCCCGGTAAGGCCAATGTGGTGGCGGATGCATTAAGCCATGTATCGACTTCAGTTTCAACTTTGGAGGCTGTTATGTCTGTGGCCTTGAGATCTGAGGTTAAGAGGTTTGATTTGGAGTTGGTTTCAAATTTAACAGCTGTGCTATCAGACTTATCTTTGAAGCCTACAATTTTGGAAAAGATTCATGAAGCTCAGCAAGAAGATTCGGAGTGCAATAAATTTAAGCTTAGTATGGTGTCTGATGATCGGACTGAGTTCAGCTACTCAGATGATGGTAATCTGAAGTTCCGTAATAGATGGTATGTTCCAAGCAATGAGCAGCTTCAGAAGGAGATCTTAACTGAATCTCATTTGTCGAGGTTTTTTGTTCACCCTGGCAATACGAAGATGTACAGGGATCTCAAACAGTATTATTGGTGGCCCGATATGAAGAAGTCAGTGGCGGAGTTTGTGGGGACATGCATGGTCTGTCAGTAGGTTAAGGCAGAGCATCAGAGACCTGCTGGGAAGTTACAGCCATTGTCGGTTCCTGATTGGAAATAAGACCAAATTTTGATGGATTTTGTTGTTGGTTTACCTAGGACAACGAGAGGATTTGACGGGATATGGATGATTGTGGATCGTTTAACCAAGTCAGCCTATTTTCTACCGGTGAAAATGTAATGACCCCATTTCCCAGCAAGATATTGTCCGCTCTGGGGATTGGGTCGTAACCCAATATCCTCCCCTCACAGCTTTGTTTGGCGAGAACTTCCCGGAAGGTCACCCAACCTGGAATTGCTCTCGCCGAAGCACTTTTAACTTCGGAGTTCTTATGGGATCCGTTGCCAATTGAGCTTCAAAACAGTCTTGTTATGTTGGGAGGGATCTCTTACATATGTTTCATTTCCACATACTTCCCCAAGCGATGTGGGATTGTGACGACCCCCTCTTTACGACCTGTCACCTTCCGGTTCGCCCGTGCGGACGTACCGCCATCCGGGTTCCAGTTCGTGCAGCCATCGTACCATACGTGCACATTCGGGTCATCACAATCACCCCCCTCGGGGGCCAACGTCCTCGTTGGCCACATTTTCCGGTTGGTACACGCTACCCGTACCATTTGTAACGACCCATTTCCCGGAAGATTTGTCCTCAAGGGATTGGGCCCGTAACCCATATCCTCCCTCACAGCTTTGTTTCGAGGAACTTCCCTGAAGGCACCAACCTGGAAATTGCTCTCGCCGAATCCCTTTTACTTCCGGAGTTCTTTGGAATCCGTTGCCAATTGGCTCTAAAACATGTCTTGCAATGTGGGAGGGGTTCTCTCACATATGTTTCATTTCCACATACTTCCCCAAGCGATGTGGGATTGTGAAGACACCCTCTTTACGACCGTCACTTGCCGGTGGGGCTCGCCGTGCGGACGTTACGCCCATAGGGTTCAGGCGTGAAGCCATCGTACAATACGGGCGGTGGCACACTTCGGGTCATCACAATCACCCCCCCTCGGGGGCCCAACGTCCTCGTTGGCCACATTTCCGGTTGGGTACACGCTCCGATACCATTTGTAACGACCCCATTTCCCAGGAAGATATTGTCCAATCTAGGGATTGGGCCGTAACCCAATATCCTCCCCTCACAGCTTTGTTTGGCGAGAACTTCCCTAGAAGGTCACCCAACCTGGAATTGCTCTCGCCGAAGCACTTTTAACTTCGGAGTTCTTATGGGATCCGTTGCCAATTGAGCTCTAAAACATGTCTTGCAATGTTGGGAGGGATCTCTCACATATGTTTCATTTCCACATACTTCCCCAAGCGATGTGGGATTGTGACGACCCCCTCTTTACGACCTGTCACCTTCCGGTTCGCCCGCGCGGACGTACCGCCATCTGGGTTCCGGTTCGTGCAGCCATCGTACCATACGTGCACATTCGGGTCATCACAATCACCCCTGTAACGACCCCTTATCCCAGCAAGATATTGTCATTGTCAATCGTGCTCCAAAATGCGTCTTACTATATTGGAAGGATCTCTTTACATATGTTTCATTTCCACATACTTTTTCCAAGCAATGTGAGATTGTGACGACCCCCTTTTTACGACCAGGGATTCGCCTATACTCGAGTCCGGGATTCGCCTACACTTGGCTTAGGTCCCGAGGTTTGCCCCGCAACCCGAGGTTTGCCCCGCAGTCGTACACATACGTTCACATTCGGGTCATCACAATCACCCCCCTCGGGGGCCCAACGTCCTCGTTGGCCACATTTTCGGTTGGGTACAGGCTTTGATACCATTTGTAACGACCTCTTATCCCAGCAAGATATTGTCCGCACTGGGGATTGGGCCACAGCCTCAATATCCTCCTCTCACGGCTTTGTTTGGCGAGAACTTCCCGGAAGGTCACCCAACCTGGGATTGCTCTCGCCGAAGCACTTTTAACTACGGAGTTCTTATGGGATTCCGTTGCCAATCGTGCTCCAAAACGTGTCTTACTATATTGGGAGGGTCTCTTTACATATGTTTCATTTCCAGATACTTTTCCAAGCGATGTGGGATTGTGACGACCCCCTTTTTACGACCCGGGATTTGCCTATACTCGAGTCCGGGATTCGCCTACTACTCGGCTTAGGTCCCGAGGTTTGCCCCGCAGTCGTACACATACGTTCACATTCGGGTCATCACAGAAAATGATGTATAGCATGGATCAGTTTGCTGAGCTGTACGTTCAGGAGATTTTAAGGTTACATGGGGTACTGATTTCGATTGTATCTGACAGGGACCCGAGGTTCACATCAAAATTTTACAAAAGTCTGCATAAGGCGATGGGGACTCGGTTGAACTTCAGTACTACTTTTCATCCTCAGACGGACGGACAACCTGAGCGAACTATTAGATTCTTGAGGATATGCTCCGAGCTTGTGTGCTGGAGTTTTCAGGATTCCTGGAGTAGGTATCTACCTTTGGTGGAGTTCTCGTATAACAATAGTTATCAGGATACTATTGGTATGGCTTCATACGAGGCTCTCTATGGAAGAAAATGCAGATCGCCTCTTTATTGGGACGAAGTAGGAGAATCCAGTTTGATTGGCCCCGAGATTTTACAGCAAACTACGGATAAGATTAAATTCGTTCGGCAACGCATTCTGACAACTCAGAGCAGACAGAAGAGCTATGCAGATGGTAGAAGGTGCGAGCTGGAATTTGAAGTAAGAGATGAGGTTTTTCTGAAGATCTCGCCATTTAAAGGTGTTATGAGGTTCGGGAAGTGGGACAAGTTAAATCCGAGGTATGTTGGTGCGTTCCCGATTGTGAAGCGAGTTGGAAAGACAGCTTACTAGTTGGATCTGCCTGCTTCAATGAAGGGAGTGCAAAATGTTTTCCATGTATCGATGCTGAGGAGGTGCCTGAGGGATCCATCGCACGTAGTGTTGCAGCAGGAGATTGATGTGCAGCTTACGTTATCTTACGAGGAGAAATCAGTGGAAATTTTGGACTATGCAGTGAAGAGGTTACGCAATAAAGATATTCCACTAGTGAAGGTGTTGTGGCGTAAGCACAACGTTGAGGAGGCAACGTGGGAGTGTCTACAGGATATGATGGAGCGCTCTCCTGAGCTCTTCAGGTACGTAAATTTTGAGGATAAAATTTTTGTAAGGAGAGTGGATTGTAACACCCGGATTTCTTATAGCACGTGCGGGGCTTTAGATTTAGAGGAATTAGGGTCGTTATTGTTAAGTGATAAAGGGATTAGAAGTAAGTAATACAAAGAGAGGAAAAGAAGTTGGACAAGTCAAAAACAAAAGTGTTTGAAAAGTCAAAATTTGCATGAACCAATAGGAGGCTAGTAATTTAATGGATTAAAACTAAAAGAATGGAGGTTTCAAACGTGGTTCCATGTTGGATGAAGAGAAAACAACTTTGAGGAGGTGGTTTTGTAAAATTTAAAGGTTTGGTGGTGGAAAATTAAAAGTAAGAAATTTTAATTAGGTTAAATGGAAATTTTCTTCTTTTCTCTCCCTCATTCTCCACGATTTCTCCCTCATCTTCCATAGCCGATTCTTCTGCTCCCTTTTCTTCAATTTTTCAAGGTGTTTCAAGGTAAAATCAAATGACTTTTTGGTTTGTTACAATTAAGTGTTGATTTTTAGTAGTTTGATGGTGTTTTGGAAGAGTTTGGTTAGGGTTTGGAAAACCCTAACCATGGGGTCTGAAATTTAGGGTTCAAATGTTAGTTTTCTTTCCTAATTTCATGTTGTAGTTGTTGAATAGATTAGTTTAGGTGGTTTAGGGAGTTAGAATGGTGATTTGGTGGAAGTTGTGAAAATTTGGGTTTTTGAAACTAAAAGGGCCGGTTCTGTTTTGTGCAATACGAGTTGGCCATGTTTTTTGGTTGATCAATTTGAGTGTTTTAATGGATAGTAGACGTGTAGGGGTTTACGGGTTGGGGTGGCACGTCGAAATCCATTGAAAAATGAGAAAGTTATGGCTGTTTTAAGTTGGATGCTAGAAATTGTGCATAAAATCGGGTTTTAGGGCTTTGAGGGTGAATTTGTTTTAAGTGTTGTTTAGTTTAGTTAGAAAACCTTTAGAGTTTCTTAGTGGCTTATTAAGTTGAATTTTCTGTATTTTAGGTCCTCGATCTAGGGAAGTGATTTGACGAAGTAAGCAATTGAAAGCCGACTAGTCAGGTAAGTAGTGGTTGCTATCCTTTCTCCTTTGGGCCTACACCATAGAACGGTAGGTGTAATATCCCGGCTTTTTGGGATATTATTATTTTAATATAAATGGCATTCTAGTAAATATGTCAAATCAATCCCGTTTCTCGAAAAGAAAGCGTCATTATGATCCTAACGATTAATAGGAATTTTAAGGAAATTATGAGAATTTTCGGAGTTTAGACGCTATATTCCGAGTAAATACATTTATCGAAATGTAAATGACGTTTTAGTAAAAATAGCAAACGAGGTCCAAATCGCGAACGGACAGTTTTATTAAATCATAAATAATAAGTTGGACTTATTGGTGAAATTAGGAGGTTTGGAGAATCCGAACAGTTGGACGATTTACGAACCGAAAGATGAAATCAATATAAAAACTATGGAAGAGCATTTTAGTAATTTGCCGAATCAATTTATAAAATAACCTAAAAACCTTTCTTCTTCATTTTTGTTTCCTTCTGCGATTTCCAGAGAAGAAGCTCGCGGCCTCCTCCCTGCCTGCGCGACGTTTTCCTCCAATCCGACCTCCGTTCGTTCCGTTTCCTTCACGTTTCTTCCTCCAATCGACGTTCTAGGTATGAACCTACAATCCTAGAGCTTTTATTTCGGTATTTACGGAGTTTTAAACGATTAGGTTCGTTTAGGGTTTCGGTTAAAAACGCGAATTAGGGTTCGTAATTAATAGGTTCGTAATGAATTCCTAGACGGTTATAAGATTCTACGATCAACGAGGGAGATTATGTATGGCCATCCTAGACGGTTATGGGATGAGTGCTATCTGGTCTTGCTGCAACGCCCAGGAATTTCAGTTGTAAGTTTCGGGTTATAGATTTCCAAGTCTTAAATTTAAAGCTTTATAGTGTTTTAATTCGTAAAAATAGTAAATTATGCCCGATTGGCAAACCAGAAGTTTTATTTGAAGCCTAGAGATAAATTGGAAGGTTTGGAGAAATAAGAAAATTTGGAGAAAACCGAATCGATAGGGTAATTGATGAGTTATGCAAGAAATTCAAGGGAGGGCATTTAAGTAATTTTCTTGGCAAAAATCTAAATAAAAACAAATACCCTTCCCCTTCTTTCTCTCATTTTTCCTCACTCATTACGTGAAGCTCTCCTTGGCGATTTTTCTACATCTCCTCTATGTTTTTCCTCCTTCAAGCTTTCTCCTCGGTTCCGGCAATTTTCCTTCAAGTTTTCTTCCCCTAATCCATACTCTAGGTAAGTTCTACACCTTGGGTATGTTTAGTTGAGGTTTTAGGGTTGGTTTTGATTTAGGGTTTAGTGTAAAATTTCCGGATTTGTGAGAAATGAATAGGATAACGATTTTATGCCCATTAATGATACAATGGTTGTTATTTTGGTAGATTGGGTGAATTAATACGGTTGGGTTGGTGTTTATGATTAAATTTAGGTTGTTGGAAGGTGGTTGGAGGTTAGTAAAACACCATTAATGGAGCTTTGTAAATCATGAGCGTTTAGTGCTCGATGAAATGCTCAAATGAAGTGAAATAGAGTTTTTGGAAAATTATCTTAGCTCGGGGTTTCGTTTAGTCTTAAATTTTATAATATAGAGTCGATACTAATGACGTGCCATGACAATGCCTTAGGTAACCCAAGCTCTCAAAGGACGGTGCTCGGCATAGCTAGGACTCCAGGTAAGTGGTGTTAGGTTTCCGGCTTCTAAAGCCCTACATTATATCGATGTTAGGAATTAAATATCTCGATGATGTTTTCACGATTTTGGTGTTCTAAAGAGTCGGGTAGACTAGGACGTTTCCTATGAGTAGTCGGTTAGGCTCGTTTATGTACGTTATAAATGTTTGGATGATTGTTTGGAGCACTTTCTTCATGCATCATGTCTTCTCCTTTAAGGTTTAATGAAATGTTCTTGCATGAACGTTTTTAAGTAAATGAAGTAAAGTAAATAATGTTAAGTAAAGTTGGAGGGTGAGTTAGGCACAGGGTACATTGATGGCAACTCAGGGCACGATAATGTGTTAATGGCAACTCAGGGCAAGTGTTTGGTCTACAGGGTAGACGGAGTGGTGCCTGTGCCTATTCGTGCCTATTCATGCCTAATGATATATATGTATATGTTATGTAAAGTGAATAAATGAAAAACGAACATGTTTTTGAAAAATCATGCATTATGTATACACATGTTTTAGTGTACCCTTTACTAAGCATTAGGCTTAATGTGTTTATCATATGATGTAGGTGACGAGAATGAAGGTGAGGAACCCCCTCCCGATGATCACGTGTAGTTGGTTGATGGGCGGAGCTCGTGGCGACGATATGTGTTTTGGCTAGGCAAGAGAATCCCGTGGGTGTGCTCCAATATATTTTGTGGTAAATATGTGTGAAATAGAATGATTTGAAAGACGTATTTGTTTTGGTGATGTTTTAGGATGTTCCGCTTTTAAGTTTAATATTGTGTTGAGGATTATGTTAGATTGATATATTGATTTTAGGCATTTTGAACTATAAGAATACGCTCGGGTTTTAGAGTGACCCATGCAGTTTGTTTTTATAAATTTTAAATATGTGTTCGGGTATGTGTATGAGTCGGGATATTCGGAGTTTTGAAGATTTTGTGTTTAAAGAGGTTGGGGAAATGATTTTTGGAAAGTTTAAGGTGAAAGGTAAGAGTTTGGAAAGGAAAAATAGGTTAAGAAAAAGAAGAAGGGAAGGTGGGCGCTGGTGGGCACGCTGGCCAGGCGCTGGTGCGCGCTGGCCGGGGGCGGTGCGCGTGCGGGGTGCGCGCGCCCATGAGTTGCCTACGCGATCGATCGTGCCCGCAGCGCGATCGATCGTGAATTAGGGTCATTTTTAGTCGGGTGTTGCGAAAAATCGTATACGCAAGTGCACGTGTCGCAAAAGTAATAAAGTGTGTATAAGTACGAGTGTCGATCCCACGAGGAATAAATATGTTAAATATTGAATATCTAATTTTCAGTTTAATTTGAAAAGAAATAATATGTTGATAATTTTAGAAATCTAGTTTAATTAAATTAAAATAATTCAAATAAAAGAAATTAAACAATTTAAATAATAGAGTTAAATAAAAGAGTAAGATTATATGATGAGAAAATCCAGGGTTCCGATTTCACTTAACTAATCCTATTTATTAAACCTAATTCAAATAATTAAATTCTATTCCGTCGTGTTGATGGCAATTTCACGAAAATATTTATTAATCTCTCTCGAGCAAAAACAAACTTATTCAATTAACGAATTATCACCTCTCGGTCTCCAATCCTGAGAATTAATTGAATACATTAAGATCAAGAAATTATAATACCACTCAAACGCCCTAACTATCTCTAGCCTAGGATCCTTTTTAAGGCAAAATATTCAGTGCACGGTTAAATTCTCCGCTCTCGCATCCCGAACTAACCCTAAAGTTCTTAGTTTTGGTGATCAAGCAAACCTAAGCATTACGTTCAGAATAAATTACTCAACACAGAAAAGGAACGGAAAATTAAATACTTGAATCAAGAAAAATAAATAATCATAGTAAAGTTACGTCGAAACCCTAGAACGGGAAGTTTAGTTCATGCTAAAACAAAAATAAACAATAAATAAAAAGAAGTGCATGATTTTTATGATTAAAGAAAATAAAAGAAAACTATGCTGAAAATTCTCCGTGCTGAATCGCCTCCAAATCGCCGCTGCTCTCACGGTCGCCGAATTCAGAATCTCCCGGATTAGACTCCAGGCTCTCCAGAGGCACTGCTCGTTAGGTTTTTAATGTTGTATTTTAACTCGATCAACGGTTGAGATTAGATCTGTCTTCAGGTGAACGGCTCGGATTAAAACACATCGTCTTTCCAAATATGTAATTGATAAGCGATCGATCTCTGCAATGGACAGAGATCGATCGCTGACTTTTCTTCAATTGTATGGCGATCGATTTCTGGAATACTTAGAAATCGATCGCTGCATCTCAGCGCTTCGCTTTTTGTAAGTTTAGCGATCGATCTCTGACTTTTATAGAGATCGATCGCTGTCTCTTTTAATTCTTCAATCTCTGCCTTCTTGCTGATTCATGTGTAGCGATCGATGGACAGAGATCGATCGCTGGCTTCTTTCATTTGAATGGAGATCTGCTTCTTCTTCATGTTGGCGATCGATCTCTGGAAATGCCAGAGATCGATCTCCACATCTCTTTTCTTTGCTTTACTTCTTTACATCATTCGCCAGCTTTTGTTCTTCATGATTTGTGGTGATCGATCGCTGGTAACTATATCATGTACAGCGATCGATCACTACAATGTTTATGCTATGATCGACTTTTTGTTTTTCTTCAGCTTCTTTCTTTTTCCTGTTTTATTTAATTTTACTGCACACTTCCACAAAATTTATCAAATCTCTTCAAACACTTGATAAAAACTTATCAAATCAAATATAAAAAGTATAACTAAGTGTGCAAAATACACACTTATCATCGGGAAACCCGAGCCGGCTCGATCGATCGAGCTTGAGGTGCGATTGATCGCGTTTGGCACGTGTTTGACACGTGAGGTTGGTGTTAGGAGCGCCCTAGCGTGCGTTGGGCGCGCGGCAGTGGCAGGCGCGCACGCCGTGTGCTGCGCGCACGCACCGCAGGGGACAAATGTGCTTTTTTTTTTTTTTTCGACTTTTCAAAATATGTTTCGACCCGACCTTTTACGATACTTTTTAAATATATTTTACGAGCGATCCCCACATATTTTAAAGAATTTTAAGGGCCCAAAAACCGAGTCGACGTTTTTCCAAAAAAGATTTTTACCTCGTTTTGATGATTTTAAAGTTGATGACTCTTATGCCCGTTATGTTTAAGTTAAAGTTAGTCTACTTAGGGTCGATCGAGGCAGGTCATGTAACGCCCCGAAAACCCACCCGGATTCCCGGTTCGCTACAAGGACTACTATGAGCTAAACGACTCACTAATTTTCCTTAACCCTAACAACCATTAAGCACCACGGCATCCTCCTTGAAAATTTCAGCAGAGTAACGCCTGAAAATGGCGCCCCCAAAATGCTAAGTACCTGCACACAAATAAATCTCAACCAATCCAGAATACTCCTACACAACTATCCAGTCTATGAAATCTCCAAACAATCATCGTAACAAAACGAAAATGCTATCGACCAAAATGAAGAAAGTCCACAGTATAGGGTGACATATCACCCTTATCTATGACTATAAACAACAAATACAAATACTCCCACAAAAGACAAACAGCCCTACTCCCCATCAACACCATGCTACGGCTCTTCCTGGGTCGGGTCGCCCTAACACTGTCATCAACCGGGGCCCTGGTCGCACGCCATCAACTGCCACCTACTCCTAGTCAGATTCTCGGTACGCACCCACCAGCTCAGCAGTACCTACACCACAGAACACACCGTAAGCTCAAAGCTTAGCAAGTAAAGTGCGGAAAGATAAACGTGAAGCATGAAAACTGGTTATGCAATCCTAACACATGCAGGTCTCTACACACGTTGTCATCATCTCACCGCATCGCATCACACCGAGGTTTGGAATATAACCGCACCGGGCAGTCAGTCCGTACACCGCACTGTTTACCGTCACGTCACCACCTGTAACACCCGGTTTATTAGAATTAAAATAATCTATTAATCTTCTAAGTGTGAATTTTATAGAATGAAATTAGGGGTAAAATCAATTAGGTTAATGAGTAACTAAGTGAGGGCATAAGGGTAATTGTCAATTTTGCAAATGGATAACGTATTTAAGGAAAGAGTAAATGAGGTATAGCCGTCATACTCATTTCACTCTCGGTTTTCAGCTCAACCCAGCAGAGCTCTCTAGGCGATTTTCTCACCGATTCCTCCAACCCAGGTGAGTTTTGATTCGATTATTTGCTGATTTTAGTACCTAGGTAGCTTAAGGATCCCAACGTATGCATTTTGTTAATGTTACGAGTGAGAGATTCTGCTTGAGGATTAGAGCAGAATCGGGAATGTTAGATAAATAGAAATGCCCAACCCACTCCTTAGATTTCTGAATAGCTTAGATTGAGGTTTAACGTTCTGTTTATGAATATAGGTGAACAAACCCCCGAAGTAGCTCTTAACCGAGCATTTGCAAGGAATCCAGGTAAGTAAAGTATTGCTTGTGCCTTCGGGCCTACATCACAAAACAGTAGGTTTATGTATGCTTGAATATTTCTATTGTCCATGCATCATGTTTTTGTTAAAAGTTACGAAAATGAATTTCATGTAAGGAATGGTAAGGTATGAACTGTATGCGACAGACAAACTATTAAGGGAACTAATCCACCCCTTAACTTATGAAGGGATTTAGACATTGGGAGAATTGATCCCACTCCCAAGGGAACCATGGGATCAGATCAGCTGTTAAGGGAATTCATCCGCCCCTTAATTGAGTATGAGGATGTAGACATTGGGAGAATTGATCCCACTCCCAAGGGAACCATGGGATCTGATCATGATATGAACGAATATGTATGCCACTGAGAGGAGAAAATAGAAACTGCATATTTAGGAGTTTAAGCTCAGCATTTTATTTCATTCATATACTGCTTTACTTACTTAGCATTAGGCTAATAGATGAGTTTTGTGATGTAGGTGAATAAGTGTTAGCAGGTGTGTCTCCTGATCATGTTGAGGAATAGTGGACGTTGGAGGAGTGCATTCAGGCCTCGACATGGTAACTGATGGGGCGGTTTAGCATGTTGTTTACAGATGTAGAGGTTTAGTGGATAATGATTTAAATTGAGTATATGGAGTTTTTAGTAAAGGAGATTACAGCTGCTTGACTTCGTTTTCGAGAATTTCTGATTTTCATGTTCTTACTGATTTTGATCAATACAATGACTTGGAGTGTTATGAATGGATTTTTGGTAAAATGTTTTAAGTCTGTTAGATAGTCGAATCTTTCTCGGGTTATAGACAGGTTGTTTAGTCCATTGGTGGGAATTGAATAATTTTGTATCAGTGGATATGTGTAGAGGTTTATTGCGTTCTGTTGAAAGGAATTGTGTTGATGACTATCGGAAGAGGGAAGTCTACCGGTAGATGTCTCATGTTTGTCTTCCGGCTGACGTCATCGGAAGAGTAAAGCATTTGTCTTCCGGCTGACGTCATCGGCAGAAGAAGTGTAATGGAAGTCGGGTGAGTATGTCTTCCGGCTGACGTCATCGGAAGAGTAAAGCATTTGTCTTCCGGCTGACGTCATCGGCAGAAGAAGTGTAATGGAAGTCGGGTGAGTATGTCTTCCGGCTGACGTCATCGGAAGAGGAAAGCATTTGTCTTCCGGCTGACGTCATCGGCAGAAGAAGTGTAAGGGAAGTCGGGTGAGTATGTCTTCCGGCTGACGTCATCGGAAGAGGAAAGTAATTGTCTTCCGGCTGACGTCATCGGAAGAGGAAATAGGTATTTTGTCGTTTACTGACCGGAAGAGGGAATGGGTGTTTCGTCGTTTTCGGTTGATGCCGCTGACGTCACCGGAAAACGAAATAGGTGATTTGTCGTTTTGTCACTGATGAAGTCTTCGGTTTTCTATTTCTGCTTCTTTCGTTGACCTTGTCGTCGGCAGATGACTTCAACACTTCCGTTAATCACCCCAACAGTATATTCTACAGTTCGTCTAACTTCATAGTTGTTTAAATGATTTTCCGCTGCAAAGTTTTCAAATGTTTTGAATGTATAGAAAATGTCAAATTTTGACTGTCGAATGAAGTTTTAAAATTTATCCGAAAATTTCTTAGTCATGGTCAAGTAATGAGTAGCGACCCGGGTTCAGATAATTCGGGGCGTTACAGTATGGTATCAGAGACATGTTGCTAAACCGTTCAGAAGATTACTCATCAGTGCCAATCGTCGCATGAATATACTCCAACAACTGTAAGTGTTTATGTTAGCTTTAGTTATAAGATGTTTATGAGTATAGATAACCTTGTGCAGAACCTTATACAAATGGCTAGACGACCGGGGAGACCAAGAGTACCTAGGGAGATGCCAAACTTGAGGAGTGAAGAAGATTCAAGTGTAATTAGACAGCTGACGGAGTTGATGCGTCAGCAGACAGACATTGTGCGACAGCAATCTGACCAGTTAGGTGTGTTATTGAGTCGGGAAACACAAGGAAGTGCCAATTCAGGTCAAGTCAATGAGCATTCAGGGGATAGATTTCGTAGGCTGCAACCACCCACATTTGATGGAAAGTCATCTAACCCGATTGTCGCTGAGGAATGGCTTCGAAAGATAGAGAGCATGTTCAGGTGTGCCAATGTTGGAGAAGGAGAGAAAGTCATTTTGACAACGTTTCATCTAGCCGGTGATGCGCAACTTTGGTGGGAGTCGCTGGAGATCACCACCGATATCGCAACCATGCCCTGGTCGCAATTCAAGGAAGTCTTTTACGAGAAATACTTTAGCACCACTGTCCAGAACGCTAAGAAGGCTGAGTTTTTGAGCTTGAAGCAGACTGGGTCTGTGGCAGAGTACAACAGACAATTTGAGTCTCTGTCAAGGTTTGCTGGATACCTCGTTCATAGGAATGAGGACAAAGTGTTTCAATACCTGCAAGGTCTAAAGCCAGAAATTTACAGAGGAGTAAAGTATTCAGGCATCAAAGGCTTGTCATTCAGTGAAGTAGTGTCTACTGCATTGGAGGCAGAAGAAGCTGAAATGAAGTGTGCTGGACCAAAGGAAGCCCCGCGAAAGTTCTTTCAGCCCCACCAGCAGAGAGGGATAAAGAGGCCTGCTGAAGGCTAGGGTAGTCAGGGTACTGGAAAGAAGGTACCTGATGCCAAGAAGTTTCCTCAGTGCATGAAATGTATGAAGAGCCACCTGGGCAAGTGTAAGTTTGGGACTGGTAAGTGTTATAACTGTGAGGAGTTTGGACATTCGCTTAAGGATTGCCCGAAGCCCAGAGTCCTTCGATGTTTCAACTGTAATAAGACTGGCCACGTCATCAGAGACTGCCCAACGTTGAAGAGTGGCCCTGCTAAGATAAAACCGAGAATATTTTCCATGATGGAGTCGGGCGAAGAGGACCAGCCCGCTGTTGTGTCAGGTACTATATTGGTTAATTCTATGCCTGCTTTTACCTTGCTAGATTCAGGAGCAACCCATTCTTTTGTTGCGTCTGCTTTTGCTGATAAGTTAGAAGTACAATCCACACCTTCTAGGCATGTATTCAATGTTGCTTTACCCTCTGGTGAACATTTACATTCCAACCAAGTGTTGCATGATTGCATGGTATTAGTAGGGGACAAAAATCTATCTGCTGATTTAATTGTTATGGATATAATGGGATTTGATGTAATCTTAGGAATGGATTGGTTGTTCAAACACCACGCCATAATTGATTGTAGAACTGGGATAGTTAGTTTCCAACCCCCTGGTGGTTTGAAACATACCTTCCAAGCTTCAGAGAAGAGTAAGGAAATGTCTGTTATGACTTCTTTAAATTTTAGACCTTCACCATGCAAGGAGTACTTGTGCTTCTTGGCATGTGTTCTAGATACACAACTTGTAGGTAAGGCAACTCCTCAAAATATCCTTGTTGTCCAAGACTTCCCTGAAGTGTTTCTAGATGACCTTCCCGGTTTGCCACCAGATAGAGAAATTGAGTTTGTTGTAGATGTCTACCCTGGAGCTGAACCTGTGTCTAAAAATCCCTATAGGTTAGCACCTGCAGAACTCAAGGAATTAAAAGAGCAGTTGGAAGAGTTGTTAGAGAAAGGGTTCATACGCCCGAGCTTTTCACCGTGGGGTGCACCTGTCCTTTTTGTCAAAAAGAAGGATGGATCAATGCGCATGTGCATCGATTATAGAGAACTGAATAAGTTAACTGTTAAGAACAAGTATCCCCTGCCTAGGATTGATGATTTATTTGACCAGCTCAATGGTGCAAGAGTTTTCTCTAAGATTGATATGAGGTCAGGTTATTATCAGTTGAAGGTTAAATCTGAAGATATCCCAAAGACTGCCTTTCGCACAAGGTATGGGCATTATGAGTTTTTGGTTATGTCTTTTGGTTTGACAAATGCACCAGCAGCATTCATGGACCTTATGAACAGAGTGTTTCATGAGTATTTGGACAAGTTTGTCATTGTATTTATAGATGACATTCTAATCTATTCCAAAACCAAGGAGGAGCATGCAGAACACTTAAACTTAGTGTTAGGATTACTGAAACAGCACCAATTATACGCCAAGTTTTCTAAGTGTGAATTTTGGTTGGACCAAGTTCACTTTTTAGGACATGTCATTTCTGGAAATGGATTATCTGTTGATCCAGCTAAGGTTCAAGCAGTTAGGGAATGGCCCCAACCGAAGAATGCCACCGATATCAGAAGTTTTCTTGGACTAGCAGGATACTATAGAAAGTTCATTGAAGGATTTTCAAAGATTGCTACACCTCTCACTAAGTTGACTAGGAAGAATGTAAAGTACACATGGACCGATGAATGTGAACTTAGTTTCCAAACTTTGAAACAGAAACTGACCAATGCTCCTATTTTAACCCTTCCAGTTGAAGGTGGTAAGTATAGTATTTACTGTGATGCATCCAAGATTGGTCTTGGTTGTGTGTTGATGCAAGATGGAAAGGTAATAGCCTATGCTTCTAGACAGTTGAAAACTCATGAGAAGAATTACCCTACACATGACTTAGAATTAGCTGCTGTGGTATTTGCACTTAAAATTTGGAGACATTATTTGTATGGACAATCTTGTGAAATATTTTCCGACCATAAGAGCCTGAAGTACATTTTCACACAGAAGGAACTAAACATGAGGCAACGTAGATGGTTGGAATTTGTAAAAGACTATGACTTTGAGATTAAGTACCATCCCGGTAAGGCGAATGTAGTAGCTGATGCTTTGAGCAGAGTGACAACATCAGTTTCAGCATTGATACTTGACTTACCATTAGCCTTAGAATCTGAATTCCTAAAGTTTAATCTAGAGGCAGTATCCAATGTAACAGCTATACTTTCGGCCATAACCTTAAGACCTACAATTCTTGAGAAAATAAGGGAAGCTCAGTCAAATGATGATGAATGCAGCAAGTACAAGTCAAGTATGGATTCTGCGGACAATTTAGACTTTAACTGTTCTTCCGATGGAATTCTTAAGTTTAGAAACAGATGGTTTGTTCCTGCCATTATGGAACTTCGGAATGAGATTCTTTCTGAGGCTCATTCTTCTAGATTCTCAGTTCACCCTGGGAGTACGAAGATGTATAAGGACCTTAAACAGCATTACTGGTGGCCAGGTGTATGAAAAGAAGTGTGGCAGAACATGTTGGATCATGTTTGTGTTGTCAGCAGATTAAAGCCGAGCATCAGAGACCCTCAGGAACATTACAACCTTTACCAGTTCCTGAATGGAAATGGGAACAAATAACCATGGATTTTGTTGTGGGACTACCTAGGACAACTAAAGGACATGATGCAATTTGGGTGATAGTTGACCGTTTGACCAAATCATCCCATTTTCTGCCCATGAAGACGACATACTCGATGGATCAACTTGCTGAGTTGTATGTTCAGGAAGTTGTTAGATTGCATGGAGTTCCAAGCACCATAGTTTCGGACCGAGATGCTAGATTTACATCTAAGTTTTGGAAGAGTTTGCACAAGGCAATGGGGACTCAGCTTAGTTTCAGTACAGCTTTCCACCCTCAAACAGATGGACAATCAGAAAGAACCATCCAAACATTAGAGGATATGCTCCGGGCATGTGTTTTGGATTTTCAAGGTTCTTGGAGCAAGTATTTGCCCTTGGTGGAATTTTCTTATAACAACAGTTTTCAGGCAACAATAGGAATGGCACCGTATGAAGCATTATATGGACGAAAATGTAGATCACCTTTGTACTGGGATGAAGTTGGTGAAGCACAGTTACTTGGTCCTGATGTTGTGCAGCAAACTGTTGAGAAGGTTGCTCTCATCCGTCAGAGGATCTTAACAGCTCAAAGTCGACAGAAAAGTTATGCTGACAGAAGACGCAGAGAGTTAGAGTTTGAAGTTGGTAGTGAGGTTTTTCTTAAGGTATCACCATTCAAAGGAGTTGTAAGATTTGGGAAGAGAGGGAAGCTTAACCCAAGATATGTTGGACCTTTCTCAATCTTGAGGAGGATTGGGAAATCAGCATATGAACTGCAATTGCCAGACTCTATGGAAGGAATCCACAATGTGTTCCATATTTCTATGCTTAAGAAGTGCTTAAGGGATCCATCTCAGATTGTGGAACAACAGAACATTGAAATTCAACCCACACTGACCTATGAGGTGAGACCAGTAAGAATCTTGGATTATGCAGTGAAGGTATTACGCAACAAGGAAGTTCCACTAGTAAAGTCTTATGGCATAATCAGAATATAGAGGAGACAACATGGGAACGCCAGCAAGACATGATGGACCAGCATCCAAGATTGTTCAGGTACTGAATTTTGAGGACAAAATTCTTTTAAGGAGGGTAGATTGTAACACCCGGTTTATTAGAATTAAAATAATCTATTAATCTTCTAAGTGTGAATTTTATAGAATGAAATTAGGGGTAAAATCAATTAGGTTAATGAGTAACTAAGTGAGGGCATAAGGGTAATTGTCAATTTTGCAAATGGATAACGTATTTAAGGAAAGAGTAAATGAGGTATAGCCGTCATACTCATTTCACTCTCGGTTTTCAGCTCAACCCAGCAGAGCTCTCTAGGCGATTTCCTCACCGATTCCTCCAACCCAGGTGAGTTTTGATTCGATTAATTGCTGATTTTAGTACCTAGGTAGCTTAAGGATCCCAACGTATGCATTTTGTTAATGTTACGAGTGAGAGATTCTGCTTGAGGATTAGAGCAGAATCGGGAATGTTAGATAAATAGAAATGCCCAACCCACTCCTTAGATTTCTGAATAGCTTAGATTGAGGTTTAACGTTCTGTTTATGAATATAGGTGAACAAACCCCGAAGTAGCTCTTAACCGAGCATTTGCAAGGAATCCAGGTAAGTAAAGTATTGCTTGTGCCTTCGGGCCTACATCACAAAACAGTAGGTTTATGTATGCTTGAATATTTCTATTGTCCATGCATCATGTTTTTGTTAAAAGTTACGAAAATGAATTTCATGTAAGGAATGGTAAGGTATGAACTGTATGCGACAGACAAACTATTAAGGGAACTAATCCACCCCTTAACTTATGAAGGGATTTAGACATTGGGAGAATTGATCCCACTCCCAAGGGAACCATGGGATCAGATCAGCTGTTAAGGGAATTCATCCGCCCCTTAATTGAGTATGAGGATGTAGACATTGGGAGAATTGATCCCACTCCCAAGGGAACCATGGGATCTGATCATGATATGAACGAATATGTATGCCACTGAGAGGAGAAAATAGAAACTGCATATTTAGGAGTTTAAGCTCAGCATTTTATTTCATTCATATACTGCTTTACTTACTTAGCATTAGGCTAATAGATGAGTTTTGTGATGTAGGTGAAGAAGTGTTAGCAGGTGTGTCTCCTGATCATGTTGAGGAATAGTGGACGTTAGAGGAGTGCATTCAGGCCTCGACATGGTAACTGATGGGGCGGTTTAGCATGTTGTTTACAGATGTAGAGGTTTAGTGGATAATGATTTAAATTGAGTATATGGAGTTTTTAGTAAAGGAGATTACAGCTGCTTGACTTCGTTTTCGAGAATTTCTGATTTTCATGTTCTTACTGATTTTGATCAATACAATGACTTGGAGTGTTATGAATGGATTTTTGGTAAAATGTTTTAAGTCTGTTAGATAGTCGAATCTTTCTCGGGTTATAGACAGGTTGTTTAGTCCATTGGTGGGAATTGAATAATTTTGTATCAGTGGATATGTGTAGAGGTTTATTGCGTTCTGTTGAAAGGAATTGTGTTGATGACTATCGGAAGAGGGAAGTCTACCGGTAGATTGTCTCATGTGTTGTCTTCACGCTGACGTCATCGAAGAGTAAAGCATTTGTCTTCCGGCTGACGTCATCGGCAGAAGAAGTGTAATGGAAGTCGGGTGAGTATGTCTTCCGGCTGACGTCATCGGAAGAGTAAAGCATTTGTCTTTCGGCTGACGTCTCGGCAGAAGAAGTGTAATGAAGTCGGGTGAGTATGTCTTCCGGCTGACGTCATCGGAAGAGGAAAGCTTTGTCTTCCGGCTGACGTCATCGGCAGAAGAAGTGTAATGGAAGTTGGGTGAGTATGTCTTCCGGCTGACGTCATCGGAAGAGGAAAGCATTTGTCTTCCGGCTGACGTCATCGGCAGAAGAAGTGTAAGGGAAGTCGGGTGAGTATGTCTTCCGGCTGACGTCATCGGAAGAGGAAGTAATTGTCTTCCGGCTGACGTCATCGGAAGAGGAAATAGGTATTTGGTCGTTTACTGACCGGAAGAGGGAATGGGTGTTTCGTCGTTTTCGGTTGATGCCGCTGACGTCACCGGAAAACGAAATAGGTGATTTGTCGTTTTGTCACTGATGAAGTCTTCGGTTTTCTATTTCTACTTCTTTCGTTGACCTTGTCGTCGGCAGATGACTTCAACACTTCCGTTAATCACCCCAACAGTACATTCTACAGTTCGTCTAACTTCATAGTTGTTTAAATGATTTTCCGCTGCAAAGTTTTCAAATGTTTTGAATGTATAGAAAATGTCAAATTTTGACTGTCGAATGAAGTTTTAAAATTTATCCGAAAATTTCTTAGTCATGGTCAAGTAATGAGTAGCGACCCGGGTTCAGATAATTCGGGGCGTTACAAATAACACCCACACCAATTCTTTCTATCCTTGTGTGATAAAGGTTGATGTATCTCAACTTAATCAAACTTCCAATGCCTTCTGGCAATTGACTTATACTTGTCCAAGAAAGATTTAGTCCTTCCAAAAAACGTAGTTCTGCCAAAGATGACACATTTTCTAACATATGGCAATACATAAGTATCAATGCAGTAAGGTTCTTCAACAATGAAATAGATTCTGGCAAAGTTCTTATCCTAGTGTAAGATAGATCATGATGTTTGAGCCCATCTAAATATCTAAAGAACCATCACAAATCATACGAAGTGAAATGCTTTCCTGAAACAATAATGCCGAGAGCCTGTTGCATTTTGGTGATAAATTAGAAATTTCAACGATTTGACTTCGCATGAGGGAAACAACCTCAAGTTCATTCGTCCAAATTTCTTCGTCGGGAATACCTTTCAATCCTATGCCAGCTTTTATCATGAAACGAGAACCTGCAATTTGGAGTGTCATATCTCTAATCAAATCATGTAAATGAACATACTCATATCTTCTTGAAGCATGTCTCTTTCAATAGAAAGCAATGTGAGTCGTTCAAGTTTTCTCAAAATAGTGAGGGCCTTTATCAAACATCTTGGCCATACCAACATTCTTACCCAACAACCCTGCATTAATAAACAACCCAATCAACTCATTATTTCTATTTCATAATCTTCAGGATAGGTTGCACAGTATAGAAGACATTCTTTATTTTCCAATCCTTCAGTCGCTCGTAGCTCAATCTTAATACATTAAATACTTTCTCTTCCATGTCATCTATTTTACTAGAGTTTTTTAACTCATCCAAAACATCCCTCCACTCACAAACATCATTACATCCTATCATGCTCTTTGCCAATATAATTATTCCAAGTGGCAACCCTGCACACTCATGAAGCACATCAATGCTAATCTTTGTCAAATCTTCAGGTATTTCGTGTCCAATACTTCTAACAAATAGTGTCCAAGCATCTTTTTCTGAAAGACAATCTACTTTGATGATATTATCACAATACATTTTTAAACACACGTCTTTCGATCGACTTGTTACAATCAATCGATATCCAATTTCTTTAGGAAATCCCAATCCAACCTCATTTGAATCAAATCTGACCACATATCATCCAAAAATCAAAACAAATTTTTTCTTCCTTTTCAAAGCTTCTGCAAGCATTCCAGCTCTTTGCGATTCATCAAGCTCATCTGAAATAAACACTTTAATTCTTTTTGCATATCATTTTGCAATTTTTGAATAGTGCAATATTTGAAACTGTAATCCAATAAACAGGGCCATAAATCTGAGGCTTATTCAACATCATGTTGTGTAAATGCTTTATCAAAGTTGTTTTACCCACTCCTCCCATTCCCCATACTCCGATTGTCGACGCCTCATTCTTGTTAGTAAATCTAAGATCTCATGTATATAACTAGCAAACTTGTCACCCACTAGTTACTTGTGGAAATTGAACTTGCATTTCCTCGTGGACTTCAATTGTAAGATCTTCCCCAAACTTGCCTATCTCTGCAAGTTCCTTGACTTCTTTGATCAAATATCCACCTCCCTACTCTTGTCAGCAACCGATATATTCTACTCTTTCCCACATTTCGAATTCCAAGTTCTTTGCTTCCACCATTTTTACACGAATCTTGATCACCTTCTTTCTCCACTTCTTTAGATTGAATATTAGATGCGTTTAAACCTCTTTTCAACGTCTCTACATCATCTAGGTTGGTACAACTGCGAAGCTGCTTATAGATAGTGAGTAAATTCTCAATGTTTTCCATACCTAATCAAATATCGAAGAATGGGAGATCAAAATTTAATCTAAGAATACCATGCAACAACAAGCTTCAAATGAAAGAGAACCCTTTTACTAGAACGAAGAAACTTTTCAGTGTCTCTATAGTAGAGAAAAGTAGATTTGAGTAGAAAACCCCTCCATTTGAGTACCAGAGATAAGAAATATTTATCGATCTACTTTATATCTAAAATGCTAGAAGCTTAAGCCGAAGTGAGTAGTGAAGATGGAAATCAAGCTCTAAAAAAAATAAAGATAACATACCTTGTAAGTGATTGAGTTGAAGAAGATATTGTCAGGATGGGAGAAGAGAAGGAATTTTGCCGGAGAATCAACTCACCTCATCGTGACAATTGCTTATTTAAACATTTGAAAGGATATTCCTCTGCTATGTAATTAATTCGTCGCAATATACATGATTCTCATGCCCTTCCATTTGAACTGTTTTATAATATATATAAATAAGGTTCTAAAAATAACATTATTTTTGTAACATCGGATTTATTTTATTCATCAGCACAAAGATGTGAGTATATCAATGCATCATAAAATCTAATTTTGGTGAGAAAACTATTTTTTCCCCGTTTTAATAAAAATTCACTACAAGCATTTTCTATCCATTTTTCAAAAACTCTTCCAAAAATCGTTTTGAGAATATGGAAGTCTAGCATGGTCGATAATATCAAGGATTATAATATTACATTTTGACTCAATCAGTTATTTACTAATAAAATTATTACAATTGATAATAACATAATGTAGCCTTGTGTTTAGGTCTTTTCATTCGCTATTCATTTACTAATAAAAATAACACGTAAAGACATTCTATCGTTATTATTAAGATGAACGTATAAAATTAAGTTGTAAATTTGGCCTTACATGTTTTGTAGGGAGAATTAAGTGGAAGAAAAGGACTTGTAGTATTAAATGATTTACTTCTTGTCCTACTATTTATTTTTTATTTAATCTTAAATCTCACGTCTCAAAACATTTCTAAATGTAACACGTAAAGACGATTTATCGTTATTAAATGATTTACTTCTTGTCCTACTATTTATTTTTTATTTAATCTTAAATCTCACGTCTCAAAACATTTCTAAGGATGAGCCCTATTAGAGTTTTTGCCTCTTGATAGTGGAGACGAGAGAGAGAGAGAATGAATGAAAGGGGGGGTTTTTGGAAAAAAAATTCAAGCATGTGCATTACTTGACAGTAATGACATTGAGTAAATTGCAGGTCTGATGTATATTACTTCACACAATTTGGTCTAAATTGCACTTTACTCTTTAATTATTTATCTTTTTCAGTTAATTCATTCGTATGATGATCAACTAGAAAATCATTATAACTTAATTTAGTATATGCTAATGTGAATAAAAACTAAAGTGATTCTTTAATTTATGGTTCTCAACAAATTGTACATGTTATCTAGATTTATTCATATACTATATAAACTCAAGGTTTCACACAATCATTGTGACAGCCCGGAACCGAACCCGATCGGGGTCTGGGATCGGAGCCATCACTCCGAGGTAGTTAAACAGAAAACGGTGACTATTTTTTTTGAACAGGGAATAGAACACTAGGGACAGTCTGAACATTTTCGAAACCTTAAAGCTTCACAGAGAGAGAGTTCTCTGTAGTTGAAAATAAAACAGGTAACAAGGCGGAAACCTATTGAGAACAGATTGCAGAAATGCATGGCAGAAGAAATTCAGAATACTTAAAAAAGAATCAGAAGACATGTAAACTGGAGTTGGAACGCAAAACAGGGTTCGATAATGGATGGCAGAAGAAAAGAAGTGGCGAAGAAAATAAATAGACAATTAAACAGGAAAAAAAAACATAAGCATAAGGCTGGCGGAAGACTTAATTAAAAGGGTAGCGGTGAATTCAGATAATTAATTAAACCAAATAAAACAGGAGGCAAGGCGAAAGACTTAGGCGGAAAAGACTTGGATGACGTCCGCCGGAAGACGTAAATATACAGGGCGGAAAGACTTAGATGACGCTCAGCCGGAAGACGTAAATATACTGGCGGAAGACTCGGATGAACGTCAGCCGGAAGACGTAATATACTGGGCGGAAGACTTGGATGACGTCAGCCGAAAGACGTAAATATAAAGGGCGGAAGACTTAGATGACATCAGCCGGAAGACGTAAATACACTGGCGGAAGGACTCGGATGACGTCAGCCGGAAGACGTAATATACTGGTGCGGAAGACTTGGATGACGTCAGCCGGAAGACGTAAATATACTAGGCGGAAGACTTGGGTGACGTCAGCCTGAAGACGTAAATATACAGGGCGGAAGACTTAGATGACGTCAGCCGGAAGACGTAAATATACTGGGCGGAAGACTTGAATCTTAAGAGAGGCGGGCAGCGGCGGACATGATTTCTAAAGAAGAACGGGCAGCGGTGGACATGATTTTCTAAAGACAGCGAACCGAACGGGCAGCGGGCAGCGGTGGATAAACTTAAACAATTTTTAACAGAAAAACTTACGGGCAGGGAGCATCAAAACAGAAGGCATAAAAGTTTCAAACCTTCAAAACCCGATTCAAAACAAAGTTGTAAAAATATGTTTTACAATTGACAGATTTCCAGAAGGCAAACTGCATGGATAACTTTAAAACCAGAGACCCTCCATGCATAGACTAACATAAAATATTCCAAACAATTCCAGAATACTTTAGAATATAAATAACTGTCAAATACAGTGGTTTCTAAAACTGAGACATCAGAACTTGTACATTGTTTTAAAGGAAAAATCTCAGACTCAGTACAGAACCTAACATGCAATTGCAGAATCTACCAAAAGAGGAGTTTTTACAGAGTTTTACAACAAACTAAAATTTCCAGAAGACTTTACAGATATAGACTATACTTTAAAAACCTAAACATCGGATCAGAAATATGTCTGACTGCAGCAACCACCCCCGAGAGCTCGAACCACCAGCCACCATATTCATCAGATTGAGGCACAAAGTCCTCATTTTCGGGTTCAGTACCTACATCAGGGAGTTCACCTATGAGTCTAAAACTCAGTAAGAACATAATACAGATGCAGTGATGTAAAATGCTATGCATGCAGTTTTCAGAATACAGTGACAGAACATTACCATTACGTTTCAGTGGCAGAGGGGTATAAGTGGGGCTATAGGGGAACTGGCGAAACAGAGGGTGCACTATCAGGCACATTCAGTCATCAGCAAGTTTTCAGAATCCCAGGGAGGGATAAAACCAAAGGGTCCTTGCCAAGGACAATTTCTTTTCAAAATCCCAGGGAAAGATAAAACCAGAGGGCCAGTCCCCGTCCCACACTTAACCAATACATTACAGACAGTCAGATTTTATCTTGTTTAGTTTCAAACAGTGTACAGAAAACAGTTTGCATGAGCTTTCAGAAAATCGTGTATGCATGAACATTCACAGTGCTTATAGTTAATACAGCAGACAGCAGAAGAACAGAACATACTGTGAAGCAGAACTCTGACAACTCAGACATAAACTATACTCTTTCTACCCAGAACAACCCGACAAAGACTGAAAACCTAGTATCTCCGTGATGTAGGGCCTTAAGGGCCAACTCTCAGTTATGAACTTACCTGTTTTTCCACGGTTTTCATGCAGCAAGCTGAAATGTCTCGGAATGGACAGATCTGTAACATGCCGAGAGGAATTAAAACAGCTGCAAAATGCTAACTAATAACTTGGAAGGATATGCAGCAAACTCATTTCAGACTTGTAGAAAACAACGGGTGTGTGTTCCATACAAAATCGAGAGTTTTCTCCAAATAACTTAACCTAAAACTTCAGCAAACTAATACTTTTATTGTCTGATTTATTAGCGTGAGTAGATGCTTACCTTTGCTGAAGGAAACAGAAGAATGCAGGAGAGACCAAAAGCGTGGAACTTTGTTTCAGTCGCCTGGAAGAAAGAGAAAACAGAGAAAGAAGAGAAGAAGTAGAGAAGTGAACTGAAGGTTTCATGTAGGAAGAAGAACTTAGCTTCTTCATCAAGTCGTCAGATGTCACTCAACCATTGGTTTTCTCCCAACCACCTTAATCGTTACCTACTTTGCCCTTCCATTGGTTTTTAACCAAATTGGTTTGTATTGATTACACTTAGTTTGGTTTTCCAATTAAACGTCCAAACGAATTAAAAGAAAATATTCATTGTATTAATATATAATTAATCCCGCTTAAATGATTACATGACAAAATGCCAGGCGTTACAATCATTGTACCTTATTCTATTTGCATCTAACATGCAAGTTATTTTTTTTGTGTAACAACATTAATCTAATTAGCGGTTAGTAATCAATCACAATAGGTTCAACAGAATAAACACACTCAATACGAAAAAATAAAACTGAAAAGAAATAAGTAAAACTAAATTACTATGTCTAATTCAATTGCAGTCATAAAAAAAAAAAGACCTATTCATGATGAAAATGAATGAAGTATTGCTTATTTTAATCATTTTTGATGGTATAATTATAACTATGTGAAACTGCTATGACACTACTAAGAAGAAAATCTTGCATTCTTATCCACGTGGAGTGGGGTGATCCAAATTATATTTTGACTCTATCTAAAAATTTGTAGTGTGACATAAATCAAGAACAAAATAATAAAATAATTTTAGGAGATTTTAAATGTTAAATAAAAAGTTAGGAGATTTTGTATTTACGTCAATGACTTGTGACAATCCAACGCGACAAGAATAAAAAATACGGAAACATGGACATTGCGATTACGTGAAAATCATAATAAATTTTTTCAAAAAAAGACACTCCGTAAGTGGCTTTGATCCAGTATATTATGCCATTGTTAAAGAAGTATGTGTATAACATACACAGAGAGAGAAGAGAGGAGGGTGCTTCGTGCAAAAAATTCCAAGAGCATTAATGTCCAAGATCAAGTGATACTTTACAAGTGTGATGTTGAGAATCAACATTGCTTAACCACGGAACAACCAGCAACAATTAGACTTGACGATGAATGGGGACCATTGATGTGGTAACGAACATTAATTGTCCTAATCATAATATAACATCTAGCTGAGAATTAGAGAATAACAATAAAAATTTTATTATGAAAAATAATATAATTTTTACTCAATATAAAAATAAATAAATAAAATCAATCTAATTTCAATCAAGTGTTTGATTCATTTTCTTAATTTAACATAGTGAATATAATGTCCAGAAATATCAAGTTCTTAAGGAACATAAGCGGCTAATCGATATGTTTAGAATCTAGTTGCATTAAAAGTTGATTTCGTAAAATGTACAAAGCGATAAAGCCATTGCTATTTTAATTATTTAGAATTTAGAATAGTATTATATGAATGGACTATAACTAAATTAGAAATTCCAAATTAAAATATATATTTAATTTATTAGTTGTTGAAATCAGAACAAATTATCTGGCTTGTTTTTTGAATATATCTCTATCTCATCCTCTTTGAGTGAATAGGATAGGTCGTTCCTAGTATTGTTAGCGGACGAAAGCGTCCGCTATTTCAATAAAGTCCCCCGGCAACGGCGCCAAAAACTTGTTGTAAAAAATAATTCGCAAGTTATGAGTCGCAACAAGTAATACAGTGATAACTAGAGTGTCGAACCCACGAGGACTTGTAATTAATAATCGAAATAATTAATCTTATTCTAAATTGACAACGTTTATGATTCAAGGATTTAAATTAAACTAAGTAATTAAAACAATAAAAATAAACTAAGGTAAAATAACAAAACAGATAAAATGAGATTAAATATTGATAAAAAACCTAGGTACTACGATTCACCAAGACAACAGTTATTCAGTTCTGCCAATTATAGTAATAAAATATTCTTCCTATGTTGATGATCTATTCACTAAATTCTAGTACAATCTTTCTCGAGCATTGCATAGTTTAGCTGATTAATGAGTATCATTATCAGTCCAAATCCTGCATATCAAAATACAATCAATCAAGAAAATCACAGTGATCACACCATATGTGAACAGCCGAAAATCAACCCGATCGGGTTCGGGGTCGGAGCCATCACTCGGGACATTTCAGAAAACGGTGACTATTTTTTTTTACATTTAAAACCACAAAAGGAAGAAACCACATTAGGGAACTGAAGGCTGGAAGACATGAAAACAGGAACAGAAGGCAGGAAACCTATGAAATCAGATTGCAGGATGCATGGCAGAAAGAATCAGAATACAGAATCTCAGAGAAAGAGAAGCGGGAAACTAATCAGAGCTGAGGTTCATAAGTAATAACAGAAGGGCTGGGAAGAACAGGAAAACAGGACAAGCCGATGACAATAAGTCAGCAGAATAA